>CM053792.1:486700953-486948453 GCA_028749045.1 Cupressus sempervirens
TTGCTTCCTCTAAGCATCTCTTGTTCTTCCATCCATTTACACAAATTCAATCCTCAACTTGAACTTATACTTATATCATAAACATTGTCTAGTTGATTTGAATACAACTTAGAATAATTAATATTCATCTCCTCAGTC
This sequence comes from Cupressus sempervirens, assembly GCA_028749045.1. Classification (NCBI taxonomy): domain Eukaryota; kingdom Viridiplantae; phylum Streptophyta; class Pinopsida; order Cupressales; family Cupressaceae; genus Cupressus; species Cupressus sempervirens. Next base: position 486,701,092 of record CM053792.1, read on the forward strand.
AGCTAGAACCAACAAAAAAATCAATTAAACTCAATATGCCAAAACAAGAAAATCCTTTGTCAGCTGACTCTGCTTGATAGACACTAACTCCAAAATAATTTTCCTATGTTAACCAAGTGAACTCAGTTAACACTACATCTTCACAAACTTCCTTTGCTAACCAAGTGAGCTTGGTTAGCACTGGTTCCATCCTTCTTTCCTTCATTAACTGAGTGAGATCAATTAACACCTAACTTCTATTAACTTCTCTTTGATTCTCAAGTGAAGTTGGCATATACTATCTTCTAAACTTGGCAAACACTAGAATACTCAGCAAATGTAGGAAATTGTCTTCATCTCTCAAGTGAGCTCGACATACACTAACTAGTAAAGATATGAGATTTTGTGTAACATCTAGGAAAATATACAATTGATCAATTGTTGTCAACACAAAGTAATTGTATCTAAGATTAAAAAACATTCCTTAATAAATTCTTCTCTCTTAATATCTAGAACATCATATTTTTAAGACATTTCATAAATTTTCAGAGAGAAAGCATTGCTTAATGATTTATTTCCATCAAAATATTCACATCTCTTTTTAACCAACATTAAATAAATAATTAAACATAAGTATACATCAAGGATAATAAGAAACTATATCAAGTCCACAATATCTCATAGGCCATGGATACTTCTTAAAAGATGTCTCTCTCACCCCACCACTACAAGGCCAATGAGGCATAGATCCTTCAACATACAAAGGGTTTTGTGACTTGTGTGTTGATTCCAATTGTAACTTGGTAGATAAAAACGAAGGAAATGGTCAAGGAAGGATTGATTAGACCATGATTAGATCACCCATGTTACAAGCACATAGAGAGAGATAGCATGTGAATTTTATGGTAGAATGTTGGGGTTCAACATGGAATTGGCAGTAACATGCCTATGAACTATTTGGCATAATGCATTATGGTATATGCGGAGCTAGAGACAACCCACCTATATAATTCCTTAGATCACTTGAAAGGAATCATATCTCATTGCCTGGTGTGACTCTAGAACCCACAGATAATGGATTTTCACATCAAGTTTTGAGAATTTCAAATAAGTGCAACATCATTGGAGTAGAAGTGGAACAATTATAGATGTAAAGCTAAAATCAAAATTCATTACCAAGCATCCTATTGACCTCTTCTAGAATGAGGAAACACAAACAAGGTCATCAACAATTCAATGAATGTAGCAAGAAGATAACATCTCAATGTAATGGAATGCCAAAGACAATATGTGACATATAGAAGCATACAATGATGCTCATAGATGAGAAGAAGTTTAATTTTTTAATGGTGTCATTTATCTTTCCATGACCACCCATGTTACAGACCATAAAAAAAACCCCACAAAATGGTTTGACCCCTTAAAAATTGGGTTTCATTACTAGGGCATCATAGAGGAACAAGTACGAAACAAAGGGAATAGATGCTTCATTTAGATGGAATAGATATGGAGATTTATGTTCATGAGACATGGCTATGATTACTTACTAGAAAAATGTGTGATGTAGTCATTTCTTGATCCCTCCTCCCACTCACGAGTGCTTCGGTAATGTGAAATATGAGTTTCACTTTTTACTTTTCTTTTTTATAACCCGTGTTTGTCAAATTTTTGACGAAATTGGGATAAAGTTAAAAATCAAATAGTTTCATTGACATTTGGACACTAAACTTAAGTGACATCAAAATTTTGACACTAAACTTGAAGTTTCATCAAAATTTTGACCTTTTGGGGATCATAAACAAAAAAATAAAAAGATTTAGAAGACAAAATGGTCTTTGGTCAAAATTTTTGGTCAAAAATAGTGGTACAATGTAGTAGTGAAATACTCGTTTGTTCAAAAAAAATCTTACTCAACATGTCATTTCCACCAAATATTATGTCACCAACAAATATTTTAGCAATCAACACCATATCTTCAAATTAATTTTTAGATATAGATTATTGTTTTCACTTGTTCTAGAAAATACATTCTTAATCAGATAAGAATGTAATCTTTCAAACCATGCTCTTGGGGCTTGTTTCTATCCATACAATACTTTTTTCAACTTTCAAACCATGTTCTTCTTTTTAGGTTCAATGAATCCTTTAGGTTGTTCAATATATACTTCCTCCTAATATATCCCCTTCAAAAATGAAAATTTTACATCTATTTGATTTACTTTGAACTTCTTGTATGTAGCATAAGCCAAAACTATTCTTATTCCTTATCTTTCCATAGGTGCAAAAGTTTCACCATAATCATTTCCTTCTTCTTGTGCATAACTTTTGCAAACTACTCGTCTTATTTGTGACCACTTCTCCATTCTCATTTAACTTGTTTCAAAAAATACATTTGGTCCCAATCACATTTTTGTCAGCAGTTCTTAGTACTTTTGTATTGTTACTCTCTATCTAATCAATATTCTTATTCATAGCATGAACCCAACATTCATTATCCAATGCAAATTTTATTGTTCTTGGCTCAAAATCAGCAATTAAATAGGTACTATCTCTTAACTTACTTCTTGTTTGCACTCTATCACTTCTATCTCCATTTATTTGTTGAGTTGAATGATTCTTTCTCACATATTTTTCTAATATGGGTTGAGTTCATTGATTTTCAACATTTTCTTCACTCGATAGAGGTTCAACTCCCTACTTAGGTTGAACTATCTAATGCTTGGGTAAAGCATTTTGTAACTTGGGTGACACTAACTAATTCTCAGCAGCCCTATGTTGTAATTCAAGTAGAGTATCAAGTGTTTCTTCATAGATATATTCAAACTTTTTGTAATCTTTAGGTTCCTTCTTTCTTTCCATATCATTTCTCTTTTGGAAAACTCATCAAATCTTACATTTGCACTTTCAATACTCTTGTATTAGCTTTGTTCAAATATTTATAAGATTTACTCTTAGATGAATAATCAAGGAATATACCTTCATCTCCTTTAACATCAAGTTTACCATTCCTTACATCTTTGTGAATATAACACCTACTTCCAAATATTTTGAAATAACTTGCATTTCATGTATAACCATACCAAAGTTCATAGAGAGTCTTTTTTGTTCATTTCTTCAATTGAACTTGATTAAGAGTGTTAAAAACAATATTAATTGCTTCTCTCTAAAATATCTAAGAAACCCCATTCTCAATCATCAATGTCCTTGCACAATCCAAAATTGACCTATTTCTCCTTTCAACAATATTATTTTGTTGTGGTGTTCTTGGTGTAGATAACTATCTTTTATTACCATCCTCAGCATAGAATTTAGTGAAATACATAAACTCACCACCCCTATTAGACCATAAGAATTTCAAAGATTTACTAGTTTGCTTATGAATTCTATCTTTATACCATTTGAAGATATCAAAAGCATGTGATCTCACCTTCACGAATATTATAGTCATGATCCATGACAAATCATCAAAAAAAATTTTGAAATATTTATCACCATAGTATCTATCAACACCAATTGGACAACATAGATCTACATGTATCAATTCTAGAAAATCATTTGAAGTGTGTGTCTTTCTAGAAAAACTAGACTTTATCATATTACTGAGCTAATATTATTTACACATAACATTCTCTAGTTTTTACAAATCTAGTAAGCCTCTCACTCTTCCCTTTTGACTGATTTTCACCATGTTCTCAAAGTTTACATGACTAAACCTTTTATTTCAAAACTACACATCCTTTATTCTAGAAAATAAGCATGTCTCAACTTTAAGATCAAGGTAGAATAAGTTACATTTTGTTTACATTCTTGTTCCAATCAAATCACCTTCACCATCAAAGATCTTGATCTTTCTTTTCTCAAATCCCATCTTGTCACTCGAGTTATTAAACTGTGCAACACTCAAAAGATTACATTTAAGTCCTTGAACCAATATGCATCATCACATCCAATCTTACCATTTAACATTAGTGATCCTTTACCTTTCACTGAGCATGGAACATCATTACCTAGCTTAACTATTCGACCATCATAAATTTCTTCAAATTTATTAAACTTACTTAGATCACCAGTCATGTGATGTGAGCATCCACTATCAATAATCCATGAATCATTCTTACTAATATGTGAAATAAGGGCAATTTCACTTTCATACCTTTCACCATTTGGATCTTCCTTGATTGCAACATGGAACACTTCAAATAATTCCTTGTCATCATCAAAACTTGACTCAGTATACTCTTCCACAACTATGTAGCATGACTTCTTTCCTTTGTCCTTGTAATCTATATTCTTCCTATACTTGAAATTTTTCTTATCATTTATGTCACTCTTATTTCTGTTAGAGCATTTATCAAAAAATTGACTAACCACATTGCATTTGAAACAAATCAAGGGTAATTTACTTATGTATTTACCTTTACCTCTTGATAATCTTCTTGCAAGAAATGCTTCAAGTTCATCTAGATCATCTTCAAATTCATACTAACTTTCTTCTTTACTTTTCATCTCTTTCTTTGAATTGCTTATGATTAGTGAAGACTTAAATGTTTTTCCCATAGTAACCATATTTTTGTTGTAATTGATCAACTCAAATGTAGTCAATTGACCAACTAGACCATCAAGTGTTAGATCATTACTAGACATAGCTCTTACTTCTTGAATTGTAGATACTTGAATAGCATAAATAGGTAGAAGAGTCCTAAGAAGTTTACATATAATTTACAAATCAAGGATTGTTCTTCCAACAACTCTAATTGCACTTACCACTTCTTTGATTTGGTTTACATATTGTCCAACATTCTCACCTTTCATTCTAATATCATCATGCTTGCCTCTCAAGCTTTCAAATTGATCTCTTAGTGCATTTTCATCTCCACCATGTACAAGTTTTAGTTTATCCCATATTTTTATAGCATTAGCACAATTCTTGATATCTTCAAACTCAATATCATTGAGAGAAGATGCAATCTCAATCATCAGGCTATTTTGGTTCCTTTTTTCATTCATTTGTTCAATTGTTAGAGGATCAACAGGAGTAATAGTAATGTTCCAACCAATGTTTGACATTATCTCTAATGCTAGAAAGATGCAACTTCATTTTTTCTTGTCATGAGGAAAAGTTCTCTTTGCTTATCTTTGGTACCTCTCTCTTATACATCTTCAATCTTTAGCTTAAGTTCCTTTAAACTTCTTTTTCTAAGAAATATTCTCTAATACCAATTATTAGATAACTGAAAGGGGGGTGAGGGGGTGGAGTGAATCAATTATGTTTAATTATCATAAAGTCCCTTCAAATAATCTCAATACCAATAAAAATTCATAAACATCAACATCAATCACCTGGTGTTGGTAAAATAACTTGCTAGTTTAGTGTTCTTTGCATTATCAAGTGCCACTAAAATAACTTAGTTACTACCTTGCAATTACTCAGTTGCTATAAAGTTGCAAAAAAATTATAAAACATGTAAAAAAACTTACAACATAAATAACATTCACACATTTGGCACCATGATTTTAACATGGAAACCTTGTGAAGGGAAAAACCACCTAGGACTAGAAACCCAAAAATATTCACTCTCTTGAAGTGAGCTGTACTAGGAATCAACCTTATTAAATGTTACATACACATTGTTAATGTAACCTTGTTAGAAGATTTCACCAAAAGATCATCTAGACATTAACTCTCCTTGATCTTGTCTAAAGAGTGACTTGCTCTAAAGTAATTACAAACACCACTAATTGATGTTACCATATAGGATTTCACAAACTTTTTAGGTCCACTCAGTTTTCCAAGATTTTTTTTTCTATAATGCTTAAAAAGTAACATTAGAAATGATATGTTAAGAATATAAACTACCTTTTCTTGTTTAGATCTTCATTGTTTTGTCTTATATTTGTCTAATCTCTCACTTTGATCTCCTTTCACTTTTTACTTTTGACTAGATGGTTTACACCTTCTCTTTCTCCTTTCTTTGCTTAGATTACCTGGCTCAACTATCTTCTTTCACCTTCTTTAGGTTCACATTCACAACAACTTTATCTTTACTTCATAAAATTCCAACCAACAACCAAATCAACAACCTAAAACTATCTGAATCACCTCCTTAAATAGTCATCTCTAGGTTTCCAAATTCTTCCATCTACCATTTCTTAATCACAATCGTCAGTCTTAGGTTGATACCAAATTTCTAGATTCAAAATTCCATTGAATCTAGACACTCAACATATATAACTTTCATAGAATTTTGTTCTCATCCTTATCCTTCTCTAATCTCCATCATTAGGTCCTTGTTGAATTTTCTCATTCATTAATCTTGTAAAAAAATTTGACTCATGCCCTTAGACCATCTCAAATTATCCAAATTTCCATAAAAAATCAGCCTCATATTCCAATTCTCCAAATTTTTTCATCTAGTTGTTACTTGGTAACATAACATTTACTCAAGTAATATAGAACTTAGCTATTACTAGAATTGCTCAGCCAATAATTTATTTCTCTTTTACTATTCCAATTTCTCAGGAAACATTGTAGTTACTCAGTGAATACAATCTCCCTTCATTAACCTTGACACTTGGTTAAGCTTGTCTTCTTCAATACATTACAATAATATATGATTGTAAAACAATCAAACCAATATTAAATTGTCACTGTCCAACACATTCAAGTACCCATTGAATATCATACTTATCAATTTTGTCTTCATCACGCTTACTTCAAATTCTATTTATCAATCAAAAATGATATGGCACTCTACTAAGTTAGCATAATGTCTAGCCAATTAAGACTTTGGCATAAATGATAATATAACAGTCAATATGATTCCTTTTACAAATATTCATAGCATTACCTATTACATTATCATTTGGGGCTAACAAAAAGAGTGGGAGATTCTTCAACCATTGATGGTGACACCTCTGGCCGTTGTTGGGAACTCAGACAATTCTTATACTACCACCTTATTAGTCCCCATTTATTTGAGTCATCCCCTCTTATTTTTGAAAAGTTTGGTATGTCTATAAAACCCAAGTTCATGGTCCTAAATAAAGTATGCACAACCTTCTTCCATCAATGAGTCTTCAATTTCAAAACCTCTTACAAGTTCATTGATTTGGTCTACGTATTGTATCCTTGTACCATTTTCTATTATGTATTTGAGCATTCTTATATTCAAAACAACTACATCACCTTGTACCTATGAATCACTATGAAATAATTTGAACCACTTTGAACCAAGTTTAAATAGGTTTAGTTAGGTTCAAGACAGGTCCCTATGTTGTAGGCAATGACAAAACTAAATCAGTAACCTTTTGGATTGAGGAGGCATGACCAGTAATGGAAGTGAGAAAGCATTTAGAGATAATTCTAGCAATCCTTCACTTCAAGAATTGAATTTGGAAAATGAAATTCCAATGCCTTTATTTTAGCTCTCCTATCTTGAGTGAAGATTAGGAAAAGGATAAGATTTGGAAGAAATAAACATAAAAATGTTAGAATCTTTTAGAATAACTGAGAGGGGGGGTGAATCAGTTATTCAAGGTCCCAAATGCCCTAATAAAACTTCTTCTTTTTTCACCAAATGTAGTGAACTCATAAACCTTTTAACCATCCAAGCTTAAATCAATCATATTAGCAAGTTACAGTAAATCAACATGCAAAGATAAAACATGCAAGATCAACACATGACACAATGATTTACGTGGAAACCCAATTTGGGAAAAACCACCAGTAACATGCTACTTGATTCTCACTCTTCTGAAGTGATGCCCTATTAAAGGCCTGTCCTGTTAAAGGCTTACAACACACTGTTAAATGTGACCTTGTTAGAGGATTTCACCAAACTATTAGGAATGGGCCTGGTTAAAGGACTATAGAACATTCACTGGGAATGTCACCCTGTTAAAGGATTTATCTCATGGCTATCAAACCAACCTAAGTCCATAGGATTTAAACTAATTGTTACAATTGCTAGAAAGTAACAACAATGAACTTTTGATCTGATATAACTTACAACATACTTTGCAGATTTCATATCACACTTTCAGTTTAGTCCTTATGCTTGGCTTTTATCTCTTCAGCTCTGACTGCTTGTCATCTATTCAAGCTTCATCTCCTTGAGCCTTCTAACTCAATGTACTAATGCATCCATATCAGGGGTCTTCTTACTGAAATAGAGTAACTATGCTCTCTTTCCTCTTTTCCACCTTCTTCAGCACTTTACACTTTAATGCTTGACCACCCCTCTCTCATTCATTTTTTTTTCATTAACTAATGACTCCTTATATAGAGATCTGATATGCCTTTGCCACTCAATTCTCCCTCTTCACTTTTAGGGTTTCAATATGGATTAGGTAAAATACAATGTATCTACCCCGTATCTTGTTCTCTTCTAGAAACTTCGCTAGCTATATCCTCAAAAATGTTTTACATGGTGTTCTGTGCCACCAGCTCATCATTCTTATCTTCTATTTAATTTACAAATTTCTAAGTAATAACCTTGTCGGTTTAGTTCTGGCGAATCTTCGATCTTTGAAATAATGCAGCGACTCGGCATTATTTGTTTTATTGATGCTTGGCATCTCAGTGTTACTCGGCATCTACACAAAACTGTGTTACTCAGCACTTACAGAAAACTGTGTTACTCGGCACCTACTCTTTACTTGGCACCTGAAGATCACTTGGCTTATATGATATACTCGGCACCTGAAGATCACTCAGCTTATATGATATACTCGGCACCTTCTCTTAGTTGAGCTTTGTAAAAGACTTAGCTAACACCTAACCTCTTTAATATGCTTTAGTGTGCCCTTTTTTCTGTATCTTATAGTATGTTATCAAATACACTTTTTCATCAATGGCTTAGCTGATCCTAGTACTTCATTACAACATCATAACTTCAACCTTTCTCTAGGTGTTCTAGTTACATCTTATTGATTGCCACCACCTTGTCAACCAACTAATTGATAGTATTTGGATCATTAAAGCAATTGTCATTCCTACAAGTAGCAAGTTTGATATCAATGACAAAAAAATGATTGAGAACATTCTTTATCATTCCAACAACTCTTATTATCAATTCAATCATTTCTAACAATCTCCCTCTTTGGCATTGATGGCAAACCAAACTGATTAATGGATCAACTTAGTTACCACTAAAACTGATTGTATATATTATCTGCTTCTTTTCTGTGCTGCTGCATCTTTACTACTGAACGCATATATCTCCCTCTTTCATATATATCTCCCTCTTTCTTTGCATAGATCAGTTTCATCATATTTCTCCCTCTTTGACATAAATGCCAAAGATGAAGCATCTTTATCATGCAAAATATAAGCTTTGGCTTTTTCTTTGTCTTTCTCCCTCTGTCACCATGCTTGTGACTTATTTGGAGTTTTTGTTCCTGCTGTCATCCTTTGCATCAACCTGTTACTGTTCCAATGTTTGATTTCTGTTGATGCAAGGCAGCTTCCTTGTTGCCTTAAACTACTTGAGTTAGGGGTATTACCCCCAACTTGCCTCTAAGATATTCATAAGCATCCTTGGGCAATGGTTTGGTGAAAATATCTGCAATTTGTTCCTTTGTGTGAATGTACTCCAGCTTCACTTGTTTGTCTTCTACCAATTCTCTGACATAATGATACTTGATTGCAATGTGCTTGGTTTTTGCATGCATTACTAGATTTTTGGATATGTTTATAGCACTTGTATTGTCACAATACAATATCACAGGTTTGGTTACCTCTTCTTTCATTCCATTCAATAGATGTGTGAGCCATACAATGTTTGTACAATTGACTACAGCTGCCACATATTCTGACTCTGCAGTGGACTAGGATGTGCATGTTTGTTTCTTACTAGTCTAGGTAACTAGCCTTTTGCCTAAAAATAATGCACCTCCACTTGTGCTTTTTCTGTCATCAATGTTTCCTCCCCAATCTTCATCAGTGTATGTATTGAGTTCAAATTTCTCACTCTTTTTGTAGTATAGACCAAAGTTATCAGTTCCTTTGAGATATCTCATTATTCTTTTTACTGCTATAAGATGGTTTTCTTTAGGATTAGCAGAGAACCTAGCCACTATTCCAACTGCTAATGCTATGTCTGGTCTGCTGTGTACTACATACTGTAATTTTCCAATCATGGATCTATACATTGTTTGATTGACTTCAGCTGACTCATCATTTTTGGACAGCTTATTTCCTGTGGCCATTGGTGTGCTGACTGGTTTGGATTCCTCCATTCCAAACATTTTAAGAATCTCTTTGATGTACTTTGATTGTGTAATAAATATTCCATTTTTGAGTTGATGTACTTGTAAGCCAACAAAAAATTTGATTTCTCCAAACATAGACATCTCAAATTCATGTCTCATTTTGTCAGCAAAGCCTTTGCAAAGTACTTCCTTTCCACCAAATACTATGTCATCCACAAAAATTTTAGATACAATAATTTATTTACCTTCTTCTGCTTTGATGTACATGTTGCTATTATCATTAGTTCTTTCAAATCCAATTTGCACTAGATACTTGTGAAGTCTCTCATACCATGCTCTTGGTGCTTGTTTCAAACCATAAAGTGCTTTGTGCAGTTTACACACCATATCCCTGTTGTTTTTATCAACAAATCCTTCTGGTTGTTCAATGTAGACTTCTTCTTCTAGTATACCATTCAAGAAACCAGATTTTACATCTATTTGATAGACTTTAAAATTTTTTTAGGCAGCATATGCAAGCAAGGTTCTTACTCCTTCCATCCTAGCAACAGGAGCAAATGTTTCTCCATAGTCTATTCCTTCTTCTTGAGCATAACCCTTGCATACTAGTCTAGCTTTGTTTCTGGTAATCTCACCATTCTCATCTAGCTTGTTCCTGAATACCCACTTGGTGCCAATCACATTTTTGTCAGTAGGTCTGGGAACCAAACTCCAGGTTTTGTTTTTCTTTATTTGATCAATTTCTTCTTCCATAGCTTTATACCAGTCATCATCTTGTAATGCACCATACACTGTCTTGGGTTTAGATATGCTGATTAGACATGATTCATGTCTTAGTCTATTCCTTTTCATTGGTCTTGCATCTTTGTCACCAATTATTTGTTCAGCAGGGTGATGTCTTTTTATATATTTGGATAATCTTGGCTCTGTCCTTGTTTCCATGTTTGATCTTTCAGATTCTGGATCACTTTGCACTTCATTGTCTGGTTGTTCTTCATCATGTATTCCATCTTTAGAATCAGATTGTTCATTTCCTTCATTTTGCAACTTGGCTTCTAAATGCAGCTCGACATTCACTGGTTGAGACTCGGCTAAGACTGATACTTGTTGTTGAGTTTCAATTGGATTGACATCATCCTCCTCAGTAATCATTCCTTCATAAGAGTACACAAAGGTTCTGTATTCTTCCATTTTCTTTGGTAGATCAGCTTGAACTTCTGTGTGCTCATCAAAATTTACATTTGTACTTTCCACAATTTTGTTAGTGTTAACATTCAAACACTTATATGCCTTACTTCTTGTGGAGTAACCAAGAAATATACCTTCATCACTTTTTGCATCAAATTTTCCATTTCTAACATCTTTAAGAATAAAACATTTACAACCAAACACTTTGAAATGTTTTACATTGGGTGAGTGACCATACCATAATTCAAAAGGTGTTGCATTTGTACCTTTCTTGATTTGTACTTGGTTTAGTGTATGAATAGCTACACTTACAGCTTCTCTCCATTATTTTAGAGCAACAATCTTTTCCATCATTAATGTTCTGGCACAATCAATTACAGATCTATTTCTTCTTTCAGAAATTCCATTCTTTGGGGGAGTTCTAGGAGCTGACATTTGTCTTTTGATTCCTTTGTCATTACAGAATATCTCGAATTCATTTGATGTGAATTCACCACCTCTATCTGATCTTAGACATTTCAAGCTTTTTCTTGTTTCCTTTTCAACTCTAGCCACATACCATTTAAACATTTGGAAAGCATTAGATTTTTGTTTTAAGAACATGACAGTCATCATCCTGGAATAATCATCAACAAATAACATGATGTATTTATCTCCTCTATAGCTTTGTACTTCCATTGAACCACATAAGTCAGTGTGAATTAACTCAAGTATCTCCTTAGATGTATAGTGTTTGCTTTTGAAACTTGACTTTGTCATCTTTCCTAGTTGACATTGTTTGCACATAATATTATCAGGCTTCTTCATTTTTGGTAAACCTCTAACTTTCTTCATTTTACTAATGTTGACCAGATTATCAAAATTGACATGACATAATCTTCTATGCCATAACCATTCATCATCAAATTTTGCAATAAAACAAGAAACATCATCCATATCAAGGTAAAATAGATTATTCTTCATTTGATCTCCTTTTCCTATTAGTTTACCATCAGTATCATAGATTTTTGCAGTTTTGTTTCCAAATTCCACTTTGCATCCTATATTGCCTAACTGTGAGACACTTAGTAAATTGTAGTTTAATCCTTCAACATAGTATGCATTGTCACATGAGATTTGTTCTGTGAGCTTGATGGAACCTTTTCCTTTGATTTGACAAGGGGTATCATTACCAAATCTAACACTATTTCCATCATACTGAGTAAAGTTAACAAACTTACTTTTGTCTCTTGTCATGTGATGTGAGCATCCACTATCTATGATCCATCTATCATTTTTGTTTATACAAGTCATCAATGTTGTGGCTTCTTCTTCATCGGATTGGTCCTTCATGGCTACATAAACAACTTCATCATCATTGTCATCAAAATTTTCTTCAACAATATAACACTTCTTACCTTTTTCTTTGTAATCTTTCTTGTCATCATCTCTTATGTTCTTGTATTTTTTTCTTTCCTTGTAATCCTTTTTCTATGGACATCTTGCAGCAATATGACCTACTTCATTGCAATTGAAACAAATGATAGGCATCTTACCTTTGAATTTTCCTTTACCTCTGTGAAATCTTCTAGCTAGTAAAGCTTCTAATTGATCCACATCTTCCTCATCTGTGCTACTGTCACTGGATACATATCTCATCTTTCTTCCCTTCTTAGATTTCACCTGTTCAGCATCTTTTAGTGATAACTTGGCCTTGAAAGCAAATTCAACATTATCAGGTCTGTAGTTGTCAAAGTTAGATAACTCAAATGCAGTGAGTCTTCCTATGATACCTTCAAAACTTAGATTGTTTCCTAGCACACATCTTAGTTCCTGTATTGCTGATACTCTAATAGCATAGATAGGGAGCAAGGTTCTCAAATACTTACTATTAACAATATCTTCATCCAATTGACCACCCAAACATCTTATCACACTTACCACTTCTTTTATTCTTGCACCGTACTGAACATCATTCTCATTTTCTTCCATTCTCATATCATCAAATTTTCCTCTAAGATTTTCTCTTTTTGCTCTTTGTACATTCTGATCTCCTCCATAGATGTCTGATAGGGCTTTCCACATTTTGAATGTGGTGTCACATCCTTTGATATCATCAAATTCAGCATAGCTAAGTGCAGAGGCAATCTCCAGCATTGTTTGGTTATGTTCTTGCTTATTTTTCATATCTTCTGCAGTAGGAGCACTTGTTGGATTGACATGTTCAGTAATAATTGATTTTTGGGCATAATCTCCTATGGATCCAAGATGTAGTTTCATCAAAATTTTCCATGCAACAAAGTTGTCTTTGTTGAGCTTGGGAACTTCTCTCTTAGGCGTTTTGATCTTTTCTGCTTCTAGTCCTTTTAAACTGGATCAGCAGTCCGCTCTGATACCAATTGTTAGAATCTTTTAGAATAACTGAGAGGGGGGGTGAATCAGTTATTCAAGGTCCCAAATGCCCTAATAAAACTTTTTTTTTTTTTTCACCAAATGTAGTGAACTCATAAACCTTTTAACCATCCAAGCTTAAATCAATCATATTAGCAAGTTACAGTAAATCAACATGCAAAGATAAAACATGCAAGATCAACACATGACACAATGATTTACATGGAAACCCAATTTGGGAAAAACCACCAGTAACATGCTACTTGATTCTCACTCTTCTGAAGTGATGCCCTATTAAAGGCCTGCCCTGTTAAAGGCTTACAACACACTATTAAATGTGACCTTGTTATAGGATTTCACCAAAATGTTAGGAATGGGCTTGGTTAAAGGACTTTAGAACATTCACTGGGAATGTCACCCTGTTAAAGGATTTATCTCATGGCTATCAAACAAACCTAAGTCCATAGGATTTAAACTAATTGTTACAATTTCTAGAAAGTAACAACAATGAACTTTTGATCTGATATAACTTACAACATACTTTGCAGATTTTAGATCACACTTTCAGTTTAGTCCTTCTACTTGGCTTTTATCTCTTCAGCTTTGACTGCTTGTCATCTATTCAAGCTTCGTCTCCTTGAGTCTTCTAACTCACTGTACTAATGCATCCATATCAAGGGTCTTCTTACTGAAACAGAGTAACTATGCTCTCTTTCCTCTTTTCCACCTTCTTCAGCACTTTACACTTTCATGCTTGACCACCCCTCTCTCATTCATTTTTTTTTCATTAACTAATGACTCCTTATATAGAGATCTAATATGCCTTTGCCGCTCAATTCTCCCTCTTCACTTTTAGGGTTTCAATATGGATTAGGTAAAATACAATGTATCTACCCCATATCTTGTTCTCTTCTAGAAACTTCGCCAGCTGTATCCTTAAAAATGTTTTACATGGTGTTCTGTGCCACCAGCTCATCATTCGTATCTTCTATTTAATTTACAAACTTCTAAGTAATAACCTTGTCGGCTTAGTTATGGCGAATCTTCGATCTTTGAAATAATGTAGCAACTCGGCATTATCTATTTTACTGATGCTCGGCATCTCAGTGTTACTCGGCATCTACACAAAACTATGTTACTCGACACTTACAAAAAACTGTGTTACTCGGCACCTACTCTTTACTCGGCACCTAAAGATCACTCGGCTTATATGATATACTCGGCACCTGAAGATCACTCAACTTATATGATATACTCGGAACCTTCTCTTAGTTGAGCTTTGTAAAAGACTTAGCTAACACCTAACCTCTTTAATATGTTTCAGTGTGCCCTTTTTTCTGTATCTTATAGTATGTTATCAAATACACTTTTTCATCAATGGCTTAGCTGATCCTAGTACTTCATTACAACATCATAACTTCAACCTTTCTCTAGGTGTTCTAGTTACATCTTATTGATTGCCACCACCTTGTCAACCAACTAATTGATAGTATTTGCATCACTAAAGCAATTGTCATTCCTGCAAGTAGCAAGTTTGACATCAATGACAAAACAATGATTGAGAACATTCTTTATCATTCCAACAACTCTTATTATCAATTCAATCATTTCTAACAAAAAAAAATTCTCAAATGGAAACCTCAAACATTAAAGACCAATTGCACAATCAAAAACAAAATCAAAAAATCATAAGAATAAGGAAGATATTTGATTAGAATACAATTTAGGATGATACAAAGGATGTTGGCACAAGTAAAAATGGGAAAATATCAAAAAAATTTTTTTTGATATTTTCTATGTTATAGTATTTTGCATTTTGGAGGTATTCAAAGCATTTTAGGGCTTCATTACTTTAAAAAGGTGTAGCACTATGCTCAAACCTTCTGTCACTACAACATTTGGGGTCAAATTGCAATGGCAATTTGTGACAATGGTGTAATTTGTGTTCATTTTCATGTTTTTTTTGCGACCATCGCAATATCGATGCCTGAATCAAAATTTTGACACCTATGTGAGTATAAAAAAAAGGAAAACATGACATAAATCATTCCCCCTTTTTTTTTTATTATGGAGAGCTACACATAAAAGAGGGTGGAGATCTCTAAATAAGGGTGAAGAGCTCTAAATGTTGTTTTCCCCTTGTCATTGGTGCATTTTTTTGCTGCATGTGTATCTCTACATTTCATTATCATGCCCTTGCTTTGTGGTTTCATTGTTGTGTATCTCTGCATTTCATTGTCATGTCCTTTCTCTATGATTTGGTTGTCATGCCCTGGTGATCTCTACATTTCATTTTTGTGCCCTTTCTTTATAATTTTGTTATCATTCCCTTGCTTTGTGATTTTTTTGCCATGTTGTGCCATTGTGATCTTCGTGCCCTTGCTCTATGATTTTATTGTCGTGTTGTGCCCTTGCTCTATGATTTCATTTTCATGCTCTAGCTCCACAGTTTTATTCAAGGGAGCTATGTAAATGTTTGTTTATTTCCCTTCTAAATAGGTATCTCTTTGTATTTCCTTCTAAAAATGTATATTTAGAGATCTTTTTTAAGGTTCTTATTACATCTTAGCACAATAGAAAAAGTCATCCAGCTACATACATATTCCAAAATCCAAATAATAAAATGATAAAACTTACTCAACCTGTGCTAAGTGACTTACCTCTAGATCATCCACAAAACTAATGTAGACTAGGAAAAATGGGTAGAGTTTGCAAGAAATTTTACAAAAACATATCATAATAGATATTTTTAGAAAGAAACTAGCCATAACCTATTTAAATGGCTCTAGTTGTTGATTAGCTAGGTTGATTACGAATTCTTGTAGAACTATCATCAAATTAGGTCAACACCCTCACTTGTAGACCTCTCAAGTCAAGCACTTTCTATACTATTTCAATGCCATGTTCTTGCTTCTGAGCTAATAGTCCTTTAGGTGCATTTTCTGTAAAACATTAATTTGTTGAACAATTATAAATTCTTTGAAAGTGCATTGTTTTTTTCATGTATGTATGTATATATTGTTGAAAATATAAGAGGAGTAACTGAGAGGGGAGGGATGAATTAGTTACCACTAAAATAAATCCTAGATCCCTTAGATGTCAACATAAATCAAAATATAAACTCTGATTAAATTGAATTCTATTGCTACTTGGCAAACACTAAAATAACTTGGCAACTGCTTAACATGAGAATCTTAAGATATTATCTGTGATTAATCTTACTTAACTTAGTTGCATACACATGAAATAAATAGCATGAACACAAATGACATCAAGATTTAACGTGGAAACCCAATTTGGGAAAAACCACCAATTGCAACTAGTTACTGATTTTTACTCTTCTGAAGTGAGCTTGTTAGGAGCCAACCCCATTAAAGGTTACAAAACACACTATTAGGTGTGACCCTACTAGAGGATTTAATCACCATTTAGGAGTGGCCTTATTAGAGGTCTTTAGACACTTCAATCTAGAAATGCCATCTTGTAAGAGGATTTACAAATAGTTGTTAAGAAAACTCTGTTAAGAGATTTAGATCACTGCTACAATGGTTAGAGAGTAATAATGATATGACCTAATTTTTTATGCAACTAAATTGCTAATTATAGATCTAAATTCTAGCTTTTATACTTGATCCTTCTTGATCAAATGTATCTTTGCAGCTCAACAAGGATATTCTGCTTATCCTTCTAATTCAGTTCCTATAAGCATCTTCAACTCTTTTGTTATGTTCCACAATTTCAATCCTCAACTTGACCTTACATTTATATATTAAAAATTTTCAAGTCAACTTGAATACAACTTAGAATACTTAATATTCATCTCCTTAGTTGGCTAGAACTAACAAACAAATCAATTGAACTTAATATGCCTAAACAAGAAAATCCTTTGTTAGCCAACCCTGCTCAGTAGACACTAACTCAAAATAATTTTCCTTGTGTTAAACAAGTGAACTCGGTTAACACTAAATATTAAAAAAGTTCCTTTGGTAACCAAGTGAGCTTAGTTAACACTGGTTTCATCCAATATGTCCTTCATTAACTGAGTGAACTTGGTTAACACTCATCTTTTGCAACTTTCCTTTGACACTCGAGTGAACTCGATAGACACTGTCTTCTAAACTTGGAAAACTCTAGAATGCTTGGAAAACACAAGAAATTGTCTTCATCACCTGAGTGAGCTCAACATACACTGACTGGAAATGATATGACATTTTGTGTAACACTAAAGATAATACACAATTAATCAATTATTTTCATCAATCTCCCTCTTTGGCATTGATGGCAACACAACATGTCATAATACAATGAAATTTTTAGTGAAAAAATACATTAAGTAAAATATCCTTAGTTTCATTCTAATTCTCATCCTTGAGAACTCCCTCTATCAGTGTGAACTCTCTCTGCCTTTAGTTGCTCTCTTTGTCAACAAAACTTCAAAAATAATAAAATTTCTGTGAAATATATACTCTCCCCTTTTAGAAAATTTCTATGAGATATGACATCAAACTTCTCCCTCTTTGACATCTCATATCAAAGAAAATATTTAGTGAATATAAATGTACCTTATGTACTAATTAATTTGCAATGTTCCTTTGTCAATATTGCATTAACTATCTGATCTTCAACATGCTCTAGTTGATGCACCACTAAACTTCATTTAGTGAGCTTTAGATAGGAGAATGATCCCTAACTTACCTCTTAGATTCAAAAATGTATCCTTAGGTAATGGCTTAGTGAATATGTCTACAATCTTTTCTTTATTATTCACATACTCCAATCTTACCTCTTTATCTTGTACCAATTCTCTCAAAAAATGATATTTTATACCAATGTGCTTGGTTTTGGTATGCATCACCGAATTCTTTGATATATTAATTGCACTATTGTTATCATAGAATATAACCACTAGATCCTTGATTTATATATTCACAATTGCTAATAATTTCTTGAACCAAACAACATTTGAACAATTAATTGTTGTTGCCACATATTTTGCTTCTGTTGTTGAGTGAGAAAAAAATTCTACTTCTTGCTTGTCCAAGATACTAGTCTTTTACCAAGAAAGAATTCTCCACCACTAGTGCTTTTCTTTTCATCAACACTTCCTACCTAATCAGCATCTGTGAATTCTTTCAAATCCAAATTTCCTCCTTTTTTGTACCATAATCCAAAAGTTTGTAGTACCTTTCAGATACCTCATGATTCTCTTGATTGCCATCATATAATTTTATTTGAGATTTGCTGAGAATTTTACCACCATACCAACTACTAATGCAATATCAAGCCTTGTGTGCACTACATATTGCAATTTTCTAATCATTGATTTGTATGATCTACTTCTTTGGAATCATCATTTTTAAAAATCTTATGTACAGTAGACATAGGTGTCCCAACTAGTCTTGAATCTTCTATTCCAAACTTCTTTAGTATGTCCTTGATATATTTGGATTGATTAATATGGATGCCATCTTTCTTCTATTGGATCTATAATCCAACAAAGAATTTTATTTCTCCAAAAATGGACATCTCAAATTCTTTACTCATCTATTTTGAAAATGTCTTGCATAAATCATCATTCCTGTAAATAAAGTGTCATCCACAAAGAATTCTGCTAACACAATCTTCTGTCTAGTCCTTCTTTGATAAACAGGCTACTCTTATCATTTGTTCTTTGAAAACCAATATTTATCAAGTAGTTATGAAGTCTTTTATACCAAGCTCTGGGAGCTTGCTTGTGACCATACAATGCTTTCTGTAATTTGCAAATCATATCCCTTTTTCTAGGATCCACAAAACCTTTAGGTTATTCTATATAGACTTCCTCTTCAAGAATTCCATTCAAACATGTAGATTTTACATCCATTTGATAAAATTTAAATCCTTTATGTGTTACATATGCTAGTAAATTTCTAACACCTTCTAATCTTGCAACAGGAGAAAACGTTTAACTATAGTCAATACCTTCTTCTTGAAAATAACCTTTACATACTAACCTTGCTTTGTTTCTAGAAACTTCTCCATCTTCACACTAGTGCATTTAACCCTTAATTTTGACCAACTCTTTTAAATGGGTTGGTTGGTTGATGTATAAAAAAAACTTCTTTTTTATAACATGCCCGTGTTGGTCGCAATTACAACCAATTATTTTGGTCTCAATTGCGACACACATGGTGGCATAAAGAAAAAAAGGGCAAAAATCACATTTCATTTGAGCAAGTTGGTGTCGAGGGTTCCAAAGCATTCCAACATTTCACATGAGGGCATAGTGTCTTCAAGGGGGGTTGCCAAAGAGAGGACTCACATCAGGCACATATGTTGATATAGCCTTCACCAAGGATGACCAGCTTCACTAAAAATTGAGACGACATTGTGTAGGGCCAAACTTTGCTAGTGAAAATTAATCTATGTGTTAACATTCACACTGAAGAGTTGGACAATATAAATGTGGGTGTTTGGCCAGAATCAAAAAGCTTCAGTGATGCTAGTTTGCCACTAGTACCAAGTTGCTTTAAAGGAACATGTCAAATGGGACCTAACTTTGATTCCAACCATTGTAACAGGTAAAATTTTAGTCTATATCAATTGGATTTTCAGCCAACTATTGATAATTTTCTTGGATATTACAAAATAGTAGAGATTTTATACAATACGCGAATCTATTTGCTATATGTTTTAGAGATAGTGTATAGTCTTTCTCTAGTAGGAGTTTCCCCTACAATGTGAATATGATTGGGGTCTGGCAACTTGTGCAGCTAACTTCATCCTTCACTTTTCCTTCTCAAGATGATAAAATTAGAAGAGGGTTTTATGGAAAATTGAGGGCATCAGATTGTGATGGTTCAAAATATTTTCTTTTTGTGGATTCTTCATCTGCCCTACCTGCTCTTTCATATATAGTTTAGTTTTGGTGAAAGAGAATTGAAAAGTAGTTGGAGGTCTAACATTAGTGCTTGGCTATAAGAAATTGAATGATAGAATTTACAAAATTACTTCAATAAGTCTAGGAATATTAAATGTGTGTCCACTACTCAAGTCTCTATCTTGGCATTTGACTCATCCTCTATTACTTTCAACTTTGCAATTTTCTTATCTAGTTCAACCAAGGTATCATCTTGAACTGACATTTTTTTTCTAGTTGTAGCTAGATCATCCTTGGCATTGCTCTTAGACAATAATCTTTTCAATGAGTGTTAAAATATTATATATCCTTTTGGCATCATTTTCTTCCCTATAATTCATTTACTTTATTTTCCAACTCATTAGACTTTACACTATTTGTTCCTAATCTTCTATTCACTAACCTATATTTTGTGTTCCTTTTATTGGTGTTCCACTTTCATTTTAAATGTTTTCCTTGTGTTGCAGAAGCACTTGAGAGATAAAGGAACATTATGGGATCACCTGATGTTCCAATAGAAAATATAGTTTAATATGACCTATAAGGTCATTCTATAATGTAATTATAGTGATCAACATCATATGAATGTAATTTGACTCAAAATATGTCTAACAAAGCTTAATAGAGGGTTGATGGGGTAAATTAAGAAATAGTCAGAAAAATGTGTTCCTTATATTATGAAATAATCATTTCGATATAATTCGCCAGTATTCATATGCAAGGGAAATTTAATTTTTTATCAACTTGACATCATAAACATAATGTAATAGACTAAAAAAATAAGTAGTTTGTGGTCAGTTCAGGGGTAGTTATAGTTGGTTGTCAATTTTAGGAGTTAGTATAAGTTTATTAAAATTTCAATGATCGATTACATGAGGAGAATGAATGTAAACCTGTTTTGAACAAATAAAGTATTGAATTTCCTGCATAATTCCTATATATTGACATTTTTGACAGTCTAATTCTTTTTTCATAGTTTTGTATTGTGTTGCTAAAGATCCATTAGTATAGATGGTGGAGTATTGAATTTCCATTGCTTTGACATTTGCAGGGATTAAGACCCTGTGATATTTGCAGAGATCAAATCATTTTCCTAGGAATTGTCAAAACCTTAATATAAGTTAAGTAAGAACATTATGAAATGTATTTTAAAATTATTTTACATGCAATAAGACCTAACATTTGGGAAATAATATGGGGAAGGGTATATAATATCTATCCACAAGGATGCGGGATGTCATGCACAAAGAAACATGTGCAAAAGGTGCAAGAAGGGTCTAAGAAAATCATCTTACTACTAAGAGGATGGAGACAAGAGTGAGTAGATGTGGATTTGTCCATACAAGACAATAGGGAAGCATTGTGAGGGGTATCAAAAAAATAATGTGGAGTCTAGAAGATGTCCAAATATATGTGTATATTCAAATCATGTTCGGTTCAAAGACTATTTGGAGTAATGAACTACTTGTTTTGATAATAAAGAACATTCAACATTGTTCTTGGGTGAGAGATTTGTGATAGGGTAGGTTAATAAATATTGAGGTTAGTGTGGAAATTTTTTTGAAGTTGCAAGGGTTGAGTTCCCAAGGGCAAGGGGAAGAATACTATCTATGAGGATTAAATGGCATAAGATCGCAATTATTCAATATATCAACAATCAATTATTGATCAAATGGAAGTAAGATGTTAAGAAAATTGTTATTTTAAGGACAATATTTTTAGGTAAACTTCAGCAACATAATAGGCATCTGTAAAAGAAAAGTGAGGTTTTCAAGTCACTGATAAGAGAGATTCATGACATTGACTACAATATCAGGAAGTATTGATGGCATCATTCTTAGAGTGACAACTAACACTAAAATAGAAAAGTGTATTTGAACCCTAATTGAATCTAAACACAAAAAAATTCAACAAAAATTATAAGAAGCCTAAGGCTACAGTAGGGTTTGGTATCATCTCTTGAAGTTTTTATTGCTCATTGGCAAAGGGTTTTATATTGTTGAATATTATTTCTATATTGTATCAATCAAATATAGAACTTTAAATCAATCTAAAAGTAATATGCTCATCACTATTTCTGATTTTCATCAATTTTGTGTATGTGATGATCCACATTTTTATCCAAATGATGGCTTGATATAATGGCTAGTCTGAAATTTTTTATTGCTATTTCTGATATTTAATCTTATTTCTTATGTGATGTTCTTGTTAAGATCATCCTCTCTGATTGAGGCTATATGCATATCCAATCTTTATTTCTTACCAATGGTGGATTACTTCCACCCTCGATTGTTGTAAGGCTCTTGGAGTCCTCAGTATGCTACTAAAATAAGGTTTGATAACTAAGTCCAAATATTCATGTTACTTTGGGTTTCAATTTAAATGTTTCAAAAATTTCCAAGAATTAATGAAAGTTTCTAAAGCTAATTTTTTTATGGTCATTTAAACTCATTCTATTTTATGTTAATATTAGGATTAAATGAAATTTATAGAAGCATAAAGTACCATTTGACTTTGTGTTTCTTTGTTTTTTTTGAAGTGTAACTTGTATTTCTTGGAAGTGTTCCACAACATAGATCTCCTTCAACAAAATTATCTAGGTTGGGCAGTTGGTAACTTCTTTTCTTTCTATGGAAGATTGTAATTGACTAAATTTAAGACCTTTATAAATACTATAATGAAGCTTTTAATGATATGATTGCTCATTGGATAAGTGGATTATTGAAACAAAAAGACAAAAATATTGTGTGTTTTCATTTGGGTGGCTTTGAAGATTAAAATTTAATTTTAAAAACAAACAACCTTATTTCTTAACAAGAGTATGTATATAACCATTAAAAATATCTAGAACTATATCTTCGATTAGAACTAAAATTAACATTCACATCTTCTTCTATTTCAAAATGTCAAACTATAATATATGATTTTGATATCTTTCACAATCAATGAATACCATAAATTTGTCTTCAACTCAATCTGGACTATTATCATACTTTCATTCTACTTCTTTTTACATCAACTTATCATGGAAATTATTATCAAATATTGATGGTATTCTTTTTATATAAATAGGATAAGTGGCACTGGTGGAAGTTAAATAATCAACAACTCTTTAATTTTCAAAATAGAGTTCAAGCTTCATTGCATCAAAGTCTACTTAAATAATAGGAGCTAAGAAACTGAAGATAGTACCTATGCCTTTTGAAGTCAAGTTGCACTATAAAATTTGACATATAATACCAAATTGAGCATATTGATGTTTTGACTAGTCATTAAAATTCTTTGTATGAAAATGTGTCATAGAGCTAGTAAGCATTCTATGTCTTTTAGAAAGTGAAATTCTCTTACCATATGCAACAAGACATCACCTTTGAATTGATTTCTCTAATGAATGGTCTTTAGAACCTTCTTGTTAAATTCAACCAAATCTAAGTTAAGTTTTTTGGGTATTCTACTATCTTCATTACTTTTGAAGAACAAATATTAGTTTTGTTCAAGGTTAAGTGAGCTTTATTTGTCTTCAAGTTTGTAAAATTATCATCCATGTGAAGTATGTGAAAAATACTTTGTTTGTGTTGGATGCTTCCCTATAATGTTTGGATTTTTAGGTTCTTGAAGCCATATCAAAGTGGTTGTTTGATGTTACAAGTGATTTTAGATCTCATATATTACTTAAAGCTCTAACTGTTCCATACACTCCTTTGGTTTTGACTATTCCAACATAGCGACCTTCAAAATGACTTAAAAACCATGAGCTTACAAAGCATCTACACTCAATTTGTATCCTGATCGCTCCAAATCATCAACAGAGTCATGATCAATCTCATCTATGAAGTATATTAAAAGCTAAGGATTTGGAGTGACTCTATCATTTCATTTTTTTCAACATCTTGTTCAAACCATATAATGCAATCTCATCTATGAAGTGTATTAAAAGCTAAGGATTTGGAGTGACTCATATACAATTCATTTTTTGTCATTCATTATATGGTTTGAAAAAGTATGGAAAAAAATCAGATTTTTATTATGAATTTTCTGTTCAACAATCTATGTTAAACTAATCAACAAAGCTTTGGTATTTATTCAGAGATGGTGTAAGTGAAGGACAGTTTTACCAAGTTCTACTTTATGAACTAGATGCTATTTGCAGGGTCAGTTTCCTAATACTCACTATAGTACTTCCTATTCAATTGAGATTGACATGGCTCATTAGTTTGTTTTGTATTCTCTTTAGATTTTGTTAAAGAAGATAGTTGAATGCTATATGAACTAAAAGTTCTGTGGTGTCAATAGGATTTTTCATCTCTTGAACCAAATTACTAGCCCCAGTGACATTTGTTGTTGTTCAAAAGCGGCACCATACTAGACTATTTGCAAACCACCATGTAGATAGGCATTCTATAGATAGAAATGGGAACAACATCTTGCCAAATCTTTAGTACATAATAAATAAACTAAATTTCATAAGTTTTTTTTTATAGTTGATTTGTTTAAATATTTCCCATCAAAAATTACTTGGTACATCTCATCTTTTTTTTGCACAGGAGCTTGCAGTTCTAAAGAATCTGATAGCGAAGAATCTGAAGAAGATATTGTAGCAAAGGTATATTTGGTGTTCTTTTTAAAGTGAAAATGTGATTGGAAATTTTTTATATTATCGTATTTCACATGTAGAAAGGTCAAATTGTAAATAGAGGTGAAGCCATATGGATTTATGTTTCTTCTTCATTATTTATAATGCTATCAATTCCTCCTTTATAGCTATAAAAATACTTGTTTATTTTCACATTTCTAGATACCCTTTACCAGGTTCTTAAATATTCCAAAATATCTTGGGTTGACCCCACTCTAGCATGTCCTAACTCCTACTTGGTTCACAGACTTAACTCCTTTCCTTTTTCTCCAAGTTTTCGCTTTACTACTATGGCAAAGCAAGTGGTGTTTTTCACCTTGAGGGTCTTCAAAAACTCCTTCTCTCCAACCATCATCACACTAGATGCATGTTGGATCTCCTTCCTATCTTTTGGCAGTGGTCTCATGGTGTATTCCTTCCCATTTTTGGCTTAGAATTGACATCAAATTGCCAAGGCCTGCCTAACAATAGGTGACAAGCATCCATTTCTACAACATCACAAACAATCTTGTCTTTGTACTCCCCTATTTGAAATTGAACATGAACTTGTTCGTTTACTATGACCTCCTGCTCCTTATTTAGCCATGAAACCTTATAAGGGTTAGGATAAGGAAACTTCTTCAATCCAAGATTCTCTACCATTTCTACTAAGGTTATATTATCAGTTGAACCAGAATCTACAATAACTTTGCAGACCTTACCTCTTACCTTGTAGAGAGTTCCAAAAAATGTATTTCTTTGGGGAGGTTCTTGCTCTGTGATAGTCTTTAGTAGGGTTCTATTGAACATTAGAGACTCTCCTCTCTTTGGATTAGCATTTCCTCTTGCCCCTTGGTCACTTTGTGCATCCTCCTCTTGAGCTAAATGGACTTTCCTATTCCCTTCTTGGCTATTGGTGCCCATTTTCTCAGGAAATGCTTGTATGTAGTAAGTGCAATATGTAGAGGTAGAGTTATGGAAGGTCAACTAAGTATTTGTTCTTTTCATTTTTTTTAATTTCTTTATCTCTTTATCAATCTATCTCTCTATCTATACCTCTTTCTATCTATCTTGCTTCAATATTCATTTCTATATGTGCCTTCCTCTTACGACTCCATCTGTAGGTTGCAAACAAATCATCCTTCTTCCACCAACGAGTCATTCCATTCAAGAAAGACCATGTTTGACGATATCAACCCACAAAAAAATAAGGAGATAATTGTTAGACTATGGTCTAACTTAAAAAGAAAAAGGTGATGAAAAATGTTATTGTCCTTGCAAAACTTGTAACGGTTTAAAGACTCAAAGATATCTAATCACAACAGTTGAGCAACATTGTAGGCAACATGGTCACATTGATGGGGGAAACAAATATCATCCATTGGTATGTATTTTAATAGTTTATAAATTACATAAGACATGATTTGATGATGACATCATGGTCATGGTTAATATAACGTCATCATTTTCCTATAGGTCAACATCCGTGAGTTTCATGTTATGGACCATGACGATTCAAAGAATGTGGATTTCCAAATGAGGGAACATGGAGGTGTGAATATTGAAGTAGAAGGTAATGATACCATGGAAGAAGACCATGATGATGAAGATCACGATGATCAAGATGATCATGATGATCAAGATGATGATGGTGATGATGTTGATACAAAGCTTGATGTACCTATACTTGAGAAGGCACACGAGTCCCTATATGAAGGCTCCAAAACAACTTTTCTTGCCATTGTATTGTTGTTGGTGAACTTGAAGGTTATGAATGGTTTATCCAATGTAGCAATGACACATATGTTAAGGTATGCCATCTTATTTCATTATTTTACTCGTAGTTCCCTTACAATTAACATAGGGTTCATGTAGCAATTAATATTCTTTAAATTAACAAATTATATTTTTTGTTGTATTTTGATAGGTGGGTGTTTGTTACCAGCATCAAAAATTCTACCTCGCTCATACTAAGAATTATGTACTATCAAGAAAGATATTGGAATGGAGTATCAAACAATACATGCATGTCTAAACGATCATATTATATATCATAAACAACATGAATTTACAACACAATACCCTATTTGTCATAGTAGTAGATATCAATCAGATCGATTAACAAAAAAGGTGCCTCGCAAGGTTCTTTGGCATATTCCCATTATTCCTGCAACAATTATTCAAGTGTAATAGCTTGGCACAATTTATGGATTACCATGCATGCAATAGAAGTCAAGATGTCATTATGCAAATGCCTATAGATGGTTTGGTATTTAAGGAAATAGAGGGAAAATGGCCACACTTTAAAGAAGAACCTCGTAATCACAAACTTTTATTAGCAGTAGATGGTGTCAATCCTTTTGGAGAGATGAGATCTACTTACTCGATGTGGCCTATTTTTGTTATCAACAATAACATACCTCCTTGGTTGTCCATAAAGAGAGAGCACATAATGTTCACACTAATTGTTTCAGCTATTTTTTGATTTAGTGGTCATCTAAATTAATTTATTATTACTAATCCATCAAAATGGTCATAATAATTATATAATTTTTTTGTTCATTCCACTAGGTAAGTACCAAGTTAAAGATATCAATGTATATATTGAACCCCTTATCGATGAGTTGATGGTGTTATGGAATGAGGTTACTATGTATGACATATGTAGACCAATAGGACAAAGACAATTTCAATTTCATGCAATGCTTGTATGGACAAGACATGATGCCCCTATGCTAACACATTTTTGTGGTATGTTCTCTTCTTAACACCTTTTTTTTGGTATGTCAAAGTTAACACATTTAATCCAATTATACACAATCTTGTAGGTCTTCAGATAAAAGGAAAATTTGCATGTATAGTTTGTGGCACAAAGACAAAATCTCGTCATTCAAAAAGTTTAAGAAAGCAAGTGTTCGATGAGAATAGACACTTTTTGCATAGAAATCATAAGTATCAAATTACCAAAAAATATATTTTCAATGGGAAAGAAGAGACTACATCAAAGCCACAGAGAATGACACCTCACTTATGGAAGTTGGCATACAATAAAATAAATTGTTGAGGTAATGTCATTCCATCTGATGGTTTTTGTTTCAAATTTATATTTTGATATTTTGTTTTGTTTACTGATGATATGATTGATGCTTGTGAAGGTCTTTAAGGCATCAATTACCAACTTCCAAAAGGACTAAAAATTTATCCTATGCAATTTACTAGGTTTTTGTACTACGAGCAACTCTCAATTGTGCATTTGTTTGATCCTATGCATATTGAAAAGAATGTAACAGAGACATTATGGAAAATCTTGGATGGAGGAGTGACAAAGACCAAATTGTCAAAACCTATAGTGACATTGAAGAATCCAACCATGCAATGAAAAATGGCATTTGATCAAATAACAATGGAGACCAAATTGATACAAGTGCCCCTAGTTGGTTATTGTTAGAGTAGCAGAGCAATGCTATAAAAGAAGTCATAAAAAAAAAAAAGATTTCCCATAGGATTTGTTGCGAACATAAACAATCTCAAATCAAAGAAAAGTGAATTTGGGCAAGGGTTAAAAACACACGATTGGCATACATTTATTAAGGTAATTCATGTTATTTTTTATTCACTATATATTTATATACTACATGTAGTTTTAATTGCATTCTTTTATAAAATATTGACAAGATCATTTTACAAATATTGCAGTATGTTCTACCTCTATCTCTCCCACACCACTTCTCCAACAATGTCAAATAGGTTATGTATGATCTTGGAAAATACATGAGGTGGTTGTTATCTAAAGAAATCAATAAAAAAGATATAAAATATTGGAAGAGAAAAATTCTTCTTCTTATGTGTGAAATGCAAAGTGTCTACCTCCAAGTTTTTTCAATGCACAAGAACACTACCTCATACATCAAGTTGAGGAGATTGAATTGTGTGGACTTGTACCAACTAGGTCAAGGTGGATGGTTGAGAGGCACTTGAAATTTTTGAAAGGCTTGGTTCAATAGAGAGCACATCTTGAGGATTCTATGGTGGAGGGATATATGGTATACCAGACCATGGTGTACATTAGTGAATATCTTCTTAAGTTTACAACAAAGATCCATGTAGATCGTATTTGGAATCCCAACTCAATTAACAAATTTGAAGGGGAGTACTTGATGGAAAAAGGTAGATCAAGAAAAGTGAGAGATAAATCTAAGATGTTATTGTAGTTAATTAATTCTTATAAATCTTCAATATAAGTTATTTATAATTGGTGTATTTTTTTTGAAATAGGTGGTTGAGAGTGGGATGCAATACATTTGTATATTGCGAACAATCTTGATTGGATGACAGAATGGATTGAATGATGTCAAAAAAATGGTTGCTCATTAACATGGGAAGATGTTGCTTCATTGGTTATAGAAGCTCATCATAATGGAGATTCCAATGTTATGCCGATGGTAGTTGATCTAGTAAAGGGTTTAAGAGGTGGCAAGGTACATAGAAATTTATTAATGATCATAACTCAATGTATGTTTCGTATCAACTCACGATGCAAATAATTTACACACACTTCAAAAATTGTAGGTCAAGCACCACAAAGCTATGTACTATCATGGCCATAAGTTTCGCATAAAAAAGTTGGATGACACAAAAGAAACTTGTGATTCTGGGATAACTACAGGTTTTTAGGTCACCAATATATCATCTAGAAATGATATACATCATCAAAAATCTCAAAATCAATACTATGGCATCTCGGATGATATAATTGAGTGTGACTTTAACACCTTCAAAGTAGTTCTATTTGTCATCAAATGGTACAGGTTATGACTAAATCAAAATGATCCAGATAGAATGATTATTCAACATGATAATGGATTTATAATGATTAATACAAGGTCATTTGAGCCAGTTGGAGATGAGCCCTATGTTCTTCCAAGCCAATGTGAGCAAGTTTTTTACTCAGAGGTTCCACATAAATAGGGTTGGTCATTTGTTGTTAGACATGATCCAAGAGGAAGGCCAATAAAGTATAATGTTATGGAGGAAGAAGATATTGAAGATGATGAAGAAGTAGATGATGAAGATCAAGATGATGGTGATGATGATGATGATGGTGATAATGATGATAATGATGATGATGATGGTGGTGGTGGTGATGATGGCGATGATGATTGTGATGATGGCAATGATGGCGATGATGATGGTGATGATGGAGATGATGATGATTATGATGATGATGATGATGAAGAAGAAGATAATCAATGACTACAAATGTCGTCACTACTTTTTTTGACAATCTTGCATTCCATATATAATGTAAATTTGTTCATATTTATGATGTTGCCTATTGTTCATATTGTCTTCTAAGTTATTTGTAGCATATGTGTATCATGTAATTTTAGGTAACTTAAGATAAATGATTAACATATGTAGGAAATTTGTTTATGTATTTATTGTGTTCATTTCTAATGATTACAACATATGTTATTTATAATTACCAATGTTTATATTGTGTCTAATTATCACCCTTTTTTCAAATAGTCAATTGACTACGGGTGCATCATCACCCCTTATGTTGATGATCTTGCATTCCATATATAAGGTAAATTTGTTCATGTTTACAATGTTGCCTATTGTTCATGTTGTCTTCTAAGTTATTTGTAGCATACGTGTATCATGCAATTTTTAGCTAACTTAAGATAAATGATTAACATATGCAAGAAAATTGATTACATATTTATTGTGTTCATTTCTAATGATTACAACATATGTTATTTAATGTTTATATTGTGTTTGATTATCACCCTTTTTGCAAATAGTTAATTGACTATAGGTACATCGTCACCCCTTTTGTTGACAATCTTGCATTCCATATATAAGGTAAATTTGTTCATGTTTACGCATATCATGTAATTTTTAGCTAACTTAAGATAAATGATTAACATATGCAAGAAATTTGACCACTTTGGCATGGATTATGCACAGTGACATGGATCAGCAGGTATAAGTCAATAAATAGATATAATTTTCTTATATTCTTCTTGTTTATCATTGAGCATGTATGTTATAAATAGACATATTATATAATCATATAATGTATATATAGACAAAGAAGGTCCATATAGAAATATAATTGTATAATCACTTTCAACTTACTACATTTTATATTTGTCACTTTCACTTTCAATTTGATGGATTGCAGGACCCACCAAATAGGTACTTGTCAGATCTATCTACATTGAATGAGGGAAATGAAGAAATGGTAGATGAAAGCTCTACATGTTGTACAGCTAAAATAGGGAGATCAACTAGAGGTCAAAAGATTAAAAGAAAATTTGATAAACGCATGCAATTTTTCCTTGCTACTAGGGGAGTCGTGTTCTTATGATGGTGAGACCAAAGGTGACATCAAGGTTCCCTTTCGGTACACACACATTGAGAAAGAATGGGTACCCAATAAGCTACCTCCAATTAACACAGATTTTTGTGTTAATGAGAGGATATATCGCATTGCTCCATCCTCATTACATGGTTTGGGCCTATTTTCCATGGATGGGATAAAGGCATGTTACAACAAAGTTATCAAATTGTTCAAGTATGTCGATCCATGTTATAATTACAATGATTGGATGTGGATTGTTCGATATAAAAAAAGTATGCGTAGGTATGCACTATCAGCTAATTATGTACAATAGAAAGAAAATGATCAAAGTAAAAGATTTGCTATGTACATTGATGGGAGACCAAAAGCAATAGGTAGTATTGCAGGTTTTATAAATAGTACGCGACCTTCCTCAACTAGTAAGCAACCCAATTGCATATTTGAGGCACATGAGGGGAATGAAGTTTTTGTTTGTGCAATAACATCAATAAGTGCAAGGGGAAAACTGCTAATAGATTACCATTTAAATTGTATAGATACAAAAAAAGTTACTATCATGAGGGTTGTAAGTACTAAATACCATTTTTTTAATAAGTTTTTTTTTTGTTGTCTATTGCTTTTAGTTAGCTGAATTTTTTATGTCTAATCTTTGTGATAGGACGATATGGATCCAACAGATGATAGTGGCCACCATGATACTACTCCCACCCCGTCTTCAGCAAGGGTAAACCTTATTGAAATTGTACAAATTAGATAGTTGAAAAATTTTATATTATTACATTATTTTATTTACAATTTTTGAGTTTTTATGATAGTTTTACTGATATTCCTCTCACAATTTGATGTTTAGGATAAGGGAAAAGCACTAGCAATAAGTATCAAGCCACTAGCTATGCCTTCTGATGACGATATTGCTAAAACTCCCAATGTAACAATAATGTTGAAGAAGTTTTTTTAATAAATTAATTTAGAAATAATGAAAATTTTGGATGAGCCAAATAGTCCATCCAAGGAGATGATGAAGAGGCTATCAGATTTGAGATCGAAAGCTCATCGTTATGAAATAAGCAATAATGAATCTTTAGTTATAACAAAAGTTCAATAAAGATTTATATTTTATAATATTTTATGTTGTGAAGTGAAATAGGTAATATGTGCAAAAATACTTTATTGATGCAATTTTTTTAAAGAGTTGTAAGAAACTTTAACTACTTAATTCTTGTTATACAAGATTTTTTGGCAACTAATCCACAACTTGGTCAAGGACAATGCAGTGAGGATGGTAGTAGCAGAGCTCTGACTACCACTGGTAAAATAATCTTTTAGTTGACAAGTTAGAAGGAATTTTTTATTTTGAACATTCAAAAACTTCTTAAGTTAACTCTTACTTTTATTATTTTAGAATGTATTTGCTAACAATGTATTGTTCAGGTCATCTAGTGCAGGAGACTCCTACGAGGTTGACGAATGCCCATACGAGATTGCCGACTACAATATTAGCAATAAGGGGACGTCCATATGGTAAATCCTTGTTTTTCTATATTTGGTTTTGTGTTAATTATGAGTTGATAATTTTTACTTTAATCTTGGGTGCATCACATAGTGGATTTTTTTTTTGTGGTAGGAGATGGACCCTCTCCTATGCTACCAGATACAGATCATAGTGCATGTATTGGTGATAATTCACCATCATTTCTTGGAGCTACCTGTGTTTCTAGCACAAGAGCTATGCAGACATCATTGTTGATTGACAATGATGAATCAATGCCTTTAAAATGTCCTAAGATTCTAGGTACTTAAAATAATTATTTTTTATATTTTAATAAGGATTTTCTTGCAAGACATAAACATGATAGGAAGTGGTGAATGCAAGGGCTTTTCATGTGGAGTGATGCCTCATGACCTTCTTTAGTATGTCATATTGTGCAAGTTGTTTAATTAATTTGGAATTCCTTTTTATTAGGAGTTTGGTAGGATCATCTAAATTATCAATGACCTTTTGTCTATACCAGTAATTCTCTAGTTTAGTAATTCAATTTGAGCTATGAAGTATTTGATTTAGTATCCATGGTGGTTTTAATTTGGATTGCTCAAATGGTAATATTCAAGGTACATTGATGGGAGACCAAAAGCAACATGTACATTTATATCACTTGTAATTTAGAGTTCATGATTTCCTCTATTGATATTTAACAAGTCTATTATGCTAGGGCACAACCCTCTACAAGTTTGTTTTGCATTTTAATGTTTTTGAACTTAGTGTTTTCAAACTGGATCTGTGAGTTCCAAATTTGATATAAATATTTCTACTAGCACTGTATGATCTAAATAGTGGAAGTGTTTGTACCATTGAGATGTGTCATTCAGTGCATTGCAATATCATGCTTTAACACTAGAAGATACTAACCAATTTTTCTACAGAGAACCAAAAGTGGGAGTCTTCTTTCATATTCAATGTTTAGTTTTCAATGATTTCCAACATCATTGCTATTGCTTGTTAGAGTTTTAGAGTGCTCACTTTTAGCTTCACTATCTATTTTAGCAATATTTGTTTTCCATAGTATCCCAAGTATGATCAGTGACAACATCAATTAAGAATGACAAAAAATGATGATCATGGAAAGTTATATGTATTATGAACTATATTTTTTTCAAAGTATACTGATTAATATAGTCATAGTACATTTTTTAGTTTGGTATGCTATGCATGTAATGGAAATGATTGAAAGAAAATTTTTGTTGGGCTATGTCTGATGTTGGTTACTGCAGTAACTTTTTCTACATCCTTAATGTTGTTCAAAATTTTCAATCATACTTTAAAAACTTAGACTAGACAAATTACTCTACGGACCCATTTTTTTAATAAACTTGAGACTTTGCAAAATCTCTAGAAAATTTTGGCAAATTAATTTGACAGAAACTTTTTAAAAGCATGTCCAAAACTAAATTAATGAACCATATTACTTATTCTTTCATATGTTCATAAAAAAGCTACATTGCCACCAGATTCTTCCCTAGAAGTCCAAATTTTGGTTCTAGTGTGACTTGGTCCAAATATGGCCAGGGTCCTATATTTAGAATGTGGGTTTGTTGAGGAGAATTCACAGGCCAAATTTGGCCAAATTTTGACATCAGCAACAGAACCCTAGTAGAGTTTGACTGGTTTGATTGGTAGAGTTTGACATCAGCAACTGCACAATTGTATACTATAAAGGGAAAAAAATGGTTTTCAATTTAGATTATATAGTTTGCTATGGCACAAGTCAATTCCCTTCTAATGTATACTTAATTTTTCACATAAAATAATAGTTTGAGTGGAGTGGAATATTTAATATAATGTTATTCATTATGAAAAGTATTCTTCACATGATTCATTTTAATGGTTCTTACTATTAATTATCCCATGAAATTTTTTGTAGGAAATGATACATTTTATAGGAGGCTTTATGACCTCATGCTATGAAGATTTGGGCCCACCATAAATACAAGGTGGAACATCATAACTAAACTAATTTTATCCCACTATTTTTTTTTCATATCATTAATTGGTGCAACATTTTTCCTTTCATTCGGGTCTTTTCTTATACTAGCTATATCTAACATTTTTTTGTTTTTTCTTAAAAGGTGGAACTTCCAAGATAAAAATTTAAAAGATGAGCTCATCAAAGATATAGAGCATGAGTTTGATAGTAATATTTTTGATCAAATTCTTACAAAAAGCTTACAAGCATCTTAAGATTGTGAGGGACTCATATAGAAAGAGTCTCATCCTTAACCTAAAGTACGAGCATCCTCCCTTTGTTTTAGTGAGGGAGTGAAATGAGCTCATTTTGGATGCAAAGGAGAAAGGGGAAGGTCGAAAAGAAAGTACACCAAAAAATCCAAAAAGGTATGCAATAGTATTAACTACTAGTACATTAATGTAATAATGCACTAATTAGTATTGATCTTGATATCTATATCATCTAACATATTTCAAACTTTTCATAGGTTGCAGGACACATCAAAGGCAACAAAGGCCAACCTGGAAAAGGTTGGGCAGCACAAACTTGGCTCTAGGGAATATTCTAAAATCAAAGCATGAGTTGTAAGTAGCAATAAATGAATTGCAGAGAAAAAATATTTATAAAATGAAAATAATTTTGTTAATTAATTAAAAATGAAAATAAAATGTAGGGCGTTGATTTTAATATGGGGGCCACAGAAGAACACAAAAGAATTGCCTTCAAGCAAGGCTATGCAACCATGGCTGAATGCTTATGGAAAGCTTCCATTGCCCCAATCGAAAAGTCTCCTACATCATGTGCACAAGTAAATATGCCAAAAAATATATTAGAAATTAAATACTTGAGTAACAATCTATTTGATAATAATGTGCATGACATTGCAATGCAGCTTGTTAATCATGACATAGATCATACATTGCATCATGAAGCCCTTGATGTGCCTCATAATGTCCATGGAGTTGCTCATTTTCTATTTAAAAATACTTATATGATTATTAATACAATTTAACATCTTTAATTCAACTTGGTGTAACCTTTTTGTGTATATTTGAGAGGATATAGATCAATCAAGTTGTGTTGATGAACGAGTGCTAGAGGATGTTCAGACTAATTAGCAGGTAGCTCATGTCACACATTCAAGTAAAGAAAATCTATGTTTTGTTCTTTTAAATTAATTATTTGATTTATAATTCTTTTACTT
Source organism: Cupressus sempervirens (assembly GCA_028749045.1). Taxonomy (NCBI): domain Eukaryota; kingdom Viridiplantae; phylum Streptophyta; class Pinopsida; order Cupressales; family Cupressaceae; genus Cupressus; species Cupressus sempervirens. The sequence continues at coordinate 486,737,428 of CM053792.1, forward strand.
AAATAAAAACTCATAATTCACTAATATAAAATGGTGTGAATTTAACTCATGAAGTGCTTGTTATTGTAGCGGACCCCTTTTTGGTGCAGTGGCCTCATGATATTCCTGAATGGATGAGGAGGAGACATGTGTTAGAACCAATAGAGGAGGGGGATGACGAGGACATTGATATTCCTCTTAGAAAATTTATGAAAAAAAAAAATAGCAGGAAAGCCAAAAAGAAATGATTATTCATGAATGAGTTACTCTTGAATATTGTTAATGGATATTATGTTAATGAATATTGTTAATGAATATTATTCATTAATTTTTGTTGTTAATGAATATTGTGTTAATGAATTATTCATGAATGTTGTGTGTTAATGAATTTTATGTGTTAATGAATGTTATCATGTGATTATAATGATTGAATGTTATATTTCAAAAATGGATGAATGAATAAATGTTATTAAATGTTAATGGGGAATTTAGAGTGATGTTAGGGGGGGGAGGGGCCAAATGAGCTTCCACCTTCATGTGGTTGGCCCTGTTTAGTAGAGAATATTAAACTATTCTCGAAACCAAGTGAAGCTCAAACTTTAAAGATAAGCTTATAGTTAATAGTGACAACCAATTAGCAAGTCCAAATGAAGTTCTTTGTTATAGGTACCTTTTTAGTTTTTAAAGCACGATGTCATGTTTTAATAGTGTAGTTTTTTTCTTAAGTTAAAGTATTCTTTTACTATAACAACATAATTTATGACCATTTTAGTAACTATTCTAACATCACTTTATGAGAAATCCTATTTTCGCAAAGATGGCGATAAGTGGTGATGTCTATTCCGTAGGAGATTGGATTGCATAGGTCTATATCTCAAAATCATTTTCATGTGGTAGAAACGCATACTTACAACCATTTCATTCTACATTTAAATCAAGAACATATTCTCTATCTATTATTTTATTTTAGATTGACAAATGAGAAAAAATAAAGAAATAGAAGTATATGATCCATTCTTCATTTCTAATTGTCAATAAGTTAGAAGAATGTAATCAATGTCTTTATTTTAAATTAATTTTCAAGGATAAATATGTTGTTCTTGGAAATTAAGAGAAGATATTCATCTCTTTCTGCTTATGATATAGGTTGGTCTTTAAATATTATTTTATATAGTTTGATGATTTTTTTATAATGATCATGTAAATGTAAGAGACATTTGTTTGTTGTTGTAGTGCTCGATGCTTATCCTATCAATTTGATTCTTTGCCTCTCAATGGTAAATCATTTGAACAGCTTGGGTATAGCAAGACATTTCAAACATGAGATAAAAGAGGTTCTAGATGATGTCTATAGGTAATTGGGAGATATTTTTCTGACTAATTATAGTACATTTTATGAATTGATTTGCATATTGTTTGAAATAAATGTTCTTCCTGGGAAAATTTTGGATAGAGAATGAAATGGGTGAAGGAATGCCATCGGCATCAGACATAATAACCATTTCTAATAGTTAAGTCTTAATTTCACATAATTCTTGTTTCTAGTATATTTTATTCTATTTTTTAAGTTGTTAAGAATTTTCTTTTATTTGTATAGAATTAGGATTTTTTGGTAAAGTCAATTAGATTACTTCTTATTTCTTTTCTTAGTTTATAGATATAATATGAATTATGCTCAATTTAGAAGAAATATCTTTTATAAAATTGAACAACAACTTTAAAGAGTTATAAATTGTGTTATGAATTGATATTTAAGATTGAGTGTTTTGATTGTGAAGGAAAGAGAAAGGTGAACATTATGTACAGATTCATACTCAGTGTCTAAACACAACCTAAAACCTTATTATCTTCAATAGTGTTTTAGGATACTATTCTTAGATAAATACTCAGTGTCTAGATTCTTAGATAAGAATAGTTTGAACATTATGTGTAGATTCATACTCAGTGTCTAGATTCATAATATTCCTAACATCCTAAAACCTTGTTATCTTACTCATGAATTCTCTAGGAAAGTGGTGTAGTACAGGGTCCGTGTGGAATGCCTCATGATGACCTTGAGTGCACAAAGCTATATCACTAAGATTGGATACATGTACTAGTCCATCCATGAGAGCTCCAAAATCAACAAAAGTGCCAAATGACTATATTCTTCTCACTGTCCCTATAAAAGTTGCACCATGAACTAAATCTTCATTTGGCACTCTTGGATTTCCATTCATACTAATATTTCTAGTGGGTACTGTCTATCCTAAACTGGAAGGATCTTCAACAACAAGTGATTCAATTTCTGATAATGAGCCAGACACATATGATTTATCACCTTCTGATGGCTTACCTAAATCTCCACTTTGTCCAGGAGCATCAATATTTGGCTCCTCAAGTGCCACTTCATTCCCAACTAATGCTGAAATTTTGTGTAATAGTGAACCATGTCTTCTATTGGAATATATCTCTTTCTGATAAAAAATGAAATTATTTGAAAATGATCTGAAAGGTAGTGACTTATTTGCTATTGCAAAATCTATAGAATTTTGGGAAGATAATGTTCTTTTTGAATACTTCTTGGTCCTTGTGTTTACAACCCTTCCTGGCATTTACTGGATAGACCCAATGGGACAAATAATTATAGATACCATTATTATGTGACTCCTTAAAGTAACTGAGGTCTAGCTTGGAACCTATAGAGACTTCACCCCTAAGACCATGCCTGTGTAAATGATTGGTAAAATAGTAAAAATACAGACATCATACATGTTGGGATTTGGACATTTGAATATATTTATATATTTTTTGCATAGAAAGGGTCTTTTATTATAGGAAAGTAGATTATTTTATAGATATAATAATTTTTATGAAAGATGGCTTAAAAGTTCATATCAAGTTCTTTAAATCTTACAGTCAGTATATATTATTTTAATTAATGACTCAAAATAATTTTCTTAGGGATGAGGATTCTGATGATAAATTTCAAAATTTTGTGCTTCAGGAGATGCATATTGGTCATGACACTAAATTCAAGATCATTAAATTAACAATTTCATCTTAATTAAATCTAAAATCGACATAGATTCCAAATCTAGTGTAATGCCCATATCTCAGGCATTTATTTGGAATTCATATCCATACACTTTGCCAAAGATCTAGAGCAATTACTAAAGATGAAAACAACACCATAAAATTTTAACATAGTTAATTTCACTTGCAACTAAATGTACCATAGTCTTAAAAAATTCATGGTAGCTAGTGGCCCTAATGATAATGTACTATCCTTCATGCTTCCTACCTAGTTAAAATGGCTTTCTATAATTTTGTGAACTTTTAGATAAAGTTGAGTGTAGATGTGAGAATTACTTCAATGTGTTTGAAATAGGCATTTTGAACAAAAAGATCGAACCTGTATCTGGTTGATGTGAAGGCATAGGCCCTGGTTTTATTAACTCCACTTTTTGTATGAGCCATCATCCAAGAGGCAGTCTATGATTATGTAATATTTTAGATTTTGACTATTGTACCAAAAATGATGTTCAAAGTTTAAGGACAGATTTTGTTTGGATGGTAATAATATTTAGTATCTTGGGCTGATATTTGGGATTCTAAATTCCTTTCTCTGGCGATTGTTTATCAAAGCAAGGTATTTTGATTTGTGTTACATGTGGATATCTGGCTGTTTGCTTCTTGTAGAAAGTTTTTTTCTGTATTCATCTTCAATAACAGACATAATCCTAGCTATCTAGAATCAATAAGAATAATTAGTGTGATAAGGAAATTTAAGGAACTTATTGGAAGCTCAAATGTGGGAACAAATTTATGTGTGTCCCAGATGGAGAATTTTTTCAATGGTATGATTCTAGGTTAAAGAAAATGTGATGTAAATGGAACATCAAGAGCCAAAGCATACAAGATAGAAAGTTTGATCCAAAAATTTATTTTTAATTTTTTAGCTAGTTAATTCCAGTTTTTTCCTATTTTTTTATTGACATTCATTTCTTAAAAGAATGTATCATTTCTAATGTTTTTTCTTCAAATGAAATTTGTCTCACTAATGACCAACCAAGAGACCTAAAAGTCAAATAACTTAAAACCATAATTGAAAAATTAGACACAAGTGGGAGAATTTTCATTCAGAAATTCTAAGACACTATCAAGATGACATTTTTCATTCATTTTGTCATTTTTGTGCTGAATACCTTAACTTTAGGAGCTTGTGGAGCAAGAGTTATTTTGCTGGATTAGGCAAGTCAAATTCTCTGAAAGAGTATGATTTTCTGCAAAAAAATGACAAAAAGAGAAGGATCAGAGTAATGGACATAATGATACTATCTTGTTTCCAAGTTCTAACAATTATCAAAAGACCATGGGGTGGTTGTAGTGGAAAAACCACCTTTTCTCACTTCAAATGATCTTTAGATGTAAGATCACCACATGGATGCTCGATTCCAGTAAATCCTAGTAGTGTTTTTTTGTTGAGAATAGCTATTGTTAAGATATATGTTTGGTAAATTTTTCATAATGATTTTGGTATGCTCCTTTTTTGAGGGATTGGGAAGGCTACCCTAGAGATAAATGGTTCATCTTTTAAATGAGGTGAGTATAATGATTACAAGGATCAACCTCAGAAAGGGAAGAAATTATCTAGTCTAGCCCCTCCATGAATAAAGAAAGCCAAATCTTGTCTAAAATGGTGCAACCCTGTTTATATGGAGTAGGAAGGTGACTTTTTGAGAATAGCTTTATAACTTTTTATAATGGAAGTAATAATGTCAACCAAATTGTAAGCTATTTAACTTGTTGTTGTTTATTTTGTGTACTTCTATTTCTAGAACCCTAAAAGCTACTTGATCTCTTGGAAGATTGTATATAACTCAGGAAACTAAATTCTTCCAACTTTGTCAGTGTCTTGTGAAAAGCAATTTAGGCTTTACTTCGACTAGACTACTAATATTTTGAGGATACATTTAATCATCCTTGATTCCTTTGAATGAGATGGTAGTTAGTTTATGATCCTTCATTTTGTAGACAACTGGCATGTGTCCAATGCTATGTTGCAAGTTTCAATCATCTATTCCATTTTTGTCTCATTCAGAGGTAAGAAGAAGATAAATTGTGGAAGGTGAATTGATTACTGAGCTTCATGCACCTGGACATGTTATCATGTTCATATACATTTCATTCTTAATGTTACAATCCACTTAGATTTGTTGCAAAAAACAACAAAAAATGTAATGTAATGTGGAGTACAAGAATATATGTCTATGTTTTGACATCAAGGTGGAGCTGAATGAACATTAAAAAAATAAATAGAATAGTGGGGATAAGGGCTCAAAAAGGAGGCAATAAGATAGACTTTTGGCTAATCCAGTGAGCTTGTCTTAGTACTGCTATGCTATCTCTAAGTTGAAATTACTAGAAAAGTGATTGGGTGGAATTTCCTTGTCTAATATGATAAATGCCAAATATTTCTTGTCAATGTTCTCTACTCTCAAACCTCTTTTTTGTATGTAGTGAAGCCCTACAAAGGAAATGCCCTACTGTTCTTCAGTCTATACCTAGATGCTACAAACAATGATACCAGTCTGCATGGTAGTTGCCCTATTATATGTTGATGAAAACCAACTTTCTACTCAATATATATTTGTTTAATAGTCATGGGATTTAGCTTTATACCCAAAGATTGCATTAGTTTGAAAGATTATAAATCCTTTTTATAAATGTGTAAACTAAATATTAATGTTAGGTAGTGCTTATATCTGTATGTGTATATGTGTATATTTAAGACAACGAGCTTTGTATTTTTAAAAAATTACCATGTTAAAAATAAAGGAGAAAGAGATTCGATTTTACAAATTTTAATGTACAATTTTAATTAATACTCCAAATTTAACATGTATATTTTACAAATATAACATATTCAACTACTTTTCAAGCATTTGGGCTGCAATTCTATTCTCACTTCTCCAACTTATAGTTTCAATTTATATGCAAGTACTTTTTGATTTAACAGATTGTATAAACTATTAGTGTTGGAGCTCTATTTCTCATGTTAGATTGATTTTTTGATCTCTTCATGTATAAATCTTTCAAGCTCTGAAGAAATTTTTGGATGGAGATGCCATGTTAATGTTAGATCCAAAAATAAATAGAAACCCTACTGCAAACTTGGCGATAGAGAAAGTGCTATTAAGGAGTGGTTAAAAGGCTTGGTAGTGATTTGGTTTTGATCAATCAAGTACGCTTCATGTGTCTAGACTCTGCCTACTTAGAATTTAGCTCTTATTTATGGCCTATTATTATTATGAGCTTAATAAGTTTATATAGGTAATTTTTGTATTAAAAATTGCTCTTACATTTTGGTTTTCTTTATGTTGTACATAATTAAAATTAAACCCATTTATTTCTTATTACAGAGCTACATCAACCTTATGCTCAAAAAAAGAAGAGGAAGCCTCATGTTATAAGATTAGAACCACAAGAGCCATAGGAGAATGTCAAAGATAGTCACCATGTGCCTATTAGCAATAGGCACATCATGACTATCTTCAACTAATAGGCACATCGTGACTATCTTTGGCATTCTTCAATCAAGAATTCTCTTTCAGTTGAGCTCGCAAGGGAGATTAGCTAGCGAAGATGCTTTGTTAGCACCTTTAGAATTAGTAGGAAAGTGGGGTATGGGACGTCCTCCAAATAATGGTACCATTGCATCAAATCCAACATTAAGCAATCAAGGTTTAGAACTAGCTCCAAGGTAGTTCATCATATTAGAACATGGAAAATGGTGCCTTGTACTAACTTTTTATGTTATCACTTACCTATCTGCAACTCCACAATCGATATTGACAGTCTCTTGCCCTCACTATGCAACTAAACTACTTTACTTTTATTGATGTAGTTGAACTTCGAATGCCTTTTGTGTTCTTAACAAATTGTAAGCTTTCAACTTTTGTGAAGCGATTATGGATGCAAATGACCTACAACTGGTGAGGTGTCAATTTTAAGGCAATTTTTGTTTCTATAATGTACAGTTCAACTGCTAGAAATATTTCATCTAGAGGGGTCAATTGATAGATTGTTAACTTTTCATGTCATTTTCTACTTTGGTTGGGTAGTTTTCCTTGCATTTGTAAATCTTGTTGTAGTCTTTAGCCTAATGACAGTTTGGTATTACACCATCTAGGGCAATAACATAGTTGACTTAAAACTTTGCATTAAAGAAAACATCAAGGGATAATATTTGAATTGTGGATATTTGTAAATTATGTTGGTTTTGGACATAGTTATAGTTATAGTTATAGTTATAGTTATATATGTGCTCTTATAATGATGTGATTAGGACTATAAGTTTGTTTGTCACATTTATCTATTTGAAGTGAAATTATTGGCTTTCATTCCTGATAAATAATTCTTTCTTAATTTTATTTTTCCCTGCAGTCTTCACAAGAAATGGTGTCTCAAGAACCAAAATTTAGATGGGCTATGCCAATTATTGCAAAGGCACAAAAAATTGAATTGTAAAGCATAATTTCTCGATGGAGACTCAAGATATCATGCACATTTCTTCGTCCTTCCCATTGTTTTGTATGAAATAAATCATGTGATGAATGAAACAATGGTGTGGATTTAGAAATGTGCACAATACCCTGACTCTCATGCATTGAGCAATTATGCTTTAGAATCAAATTTTGTGTAGTTTAGAAGGCTCCTATGAGAGCAAAGCTTTTACAATAATTGGCATAGCTCATCTAAATTTCTACCTAGCATTGGTCAAAATTTTGACGCATATTTCTTCCCTTTAACATCAAATGTATCGCACTGGCATAGAAAATTAAGGGGTGTTGGTCACAAGTTCGATGCAAAATTGGCCATTTGACTGTCACAGGTGAAGGGGTTTACGTCAAAATTTCAACTAGCGATGCCCACAAATGGGAAAATAATAGTTCAGGTTGGACTAAGGAAATTGACAAAATTTTCTAACCAAAAAATATCAACAACAAGTTTAGTCACCAATTCGATCAACTCTGGTCGCAATTTTGACCTTTTCACGTTGAAATTTAGTCCCAAATTTACTAGTGTCATTTAGCTTATTTCTAAAAACCCATTTTGTGTCAATTGCATTTTTATCCTTGGGTCTAGTAACAAGAGTTCAAGTCTTATTCCTCTCTATTTTTCATATTTCTTCATTCATAGCCTCAATTCAACTTTCATTATCCAGCACATCTTTCACTAATCTAGGTTCAAATTCAGCAAGCAAACATGTACCTTATAATTTTTTTCTTGTCATTATTCCATCCAATTTGTATTTTGAATTTGTTCCACTAACCTCTTCATGATCTTCTACATCAAGCTTTAGTCCCATTATCTATGACTCGGGTCCATCAAACTTGGTTTGCTCTAGCAATAGCTCAGTAGCTTCTAACTATGACTCAAGTTGCACTGGTTGCAACTCAATATCATTTAGAGATTTTGGAGACTTGGGAGGTGAGGCCTCCTAACTTCCAAATAGATTTAGCAAATTATTAGGTTCATAGTAAACAAACCTTCTGTAATCCTTAGGTTCTTTGTTGTTTTCCTCTTCACTCTTTTTACAAACTCATCAATTATCACATGTGTACTTTTTATGATTTTATGAGTAGATAAATTCAAACATTTATATTCTTTACTTCTACAAGAGTATTCTAGGAATATGCCTTCATCACCTTTGACATCAAATTTACCTTTCCTAGATTCCTTCAAGATATAACATTTGCTACCAGATACTTTCAAGTAACTTATATTAGGTTTGTATACATACCATAGTTCATAAGGAGTTTGATTTGAGTCTTTCTTCAACTGTACTCTTTTCAAGGTATGTACTATAGTACTAATTTCTTCCTTCTAGTATTTGATTGCAACATTCTTTTCTATCATCAAAGTTCCTTCACAATCCATGATGGATATGTTCCTTTATTCAGCTATACCATTCTATTGTGTTGTACTAGGGGTTGATACTTGTCTCTTAATTCCTCTTTCAATGTAGAATTTATTGAACTCATTGTAAATGAATTCACCACCTTTGTCTAATCTCAAACACTTTAACCTCTTTCCAGTTTCTTTCTCTACTCTTGTCAAATATTACTTAAATTTTTAAAAGGCTTATAATTTTTCTTTGAGATACATTGCAGTCATCATTCTAGAATAATCATCAACAAAAAGAATAAAGTATTTATCTCCATTATAACTCTCAATTCTAATAAGTTTGTATGAACTAGCTCCAAGACTTCTTCAAAATGATAGTCCTTGCTTCTAAAAATTTTCTTTCCCATTTTACCAATTTGACAATTTTTGCATAGGCCCATATTAGGTTTCCTCAGGCTAGGAATACCTCTTACTCTTTTCATCTTGCTTATCTTGATTAGATTATCAAAGTTCACATGACATAACCTTTTGTGTCATAACCAACTTTCTTCTACTTGAACAATAAAACATGAACTTTCACTAAGATCTACGTAGAATAGGTAACCTTTTGTTTGTTTGCTAGACCCAACCAGATTTTCTTTTCCATCTAGTAGCTTGGTTTTTCCATTCATCAATTCTACCTTGAATCCAATATTATTCAACTATGCCACACTCAATAGATTATGCTTTAGTCCGTCAACCCAATAAGCATTATCACATCTAAGTTAATTGGTTATTGAGATACAACCTTTTTCCTTTATGTAACAAGGTTCATTGTTTCTAAATCTCACACTACCACCATCATAATGTTCCATATGTTCAAATTTTGTTTCATCACTAGTCATATAATGTGAGCAGCTGCTATCAATAATCCATGTATCATCCTTGATAACATGAGAGATAAGTGACATTTTGTCTCCTTCATCATCAAATTCATCTTTCACAGCAATATATACCATTTCATCATCTTCACTACTATCTGAATCTTTAGCTATAAAATAAGATTTCTTACCTTTGTCCTTGTAGTCCATGAAATTTTTAAAATCCTTCTTGCCTTTGTACTAATTTTTCTTCTTTTTATCTTTGACTTCTATGTTTGGGCACTTTGCAGCAATATGTCCAACTTCTTCACAAGAGAAATAGATTAAAGGGATTTATCTTTATACTTTCCTTTGCCTTTGGGATACTTTCTTGCAAGAAATGCTTCAATGACTTCAAGATCATTGTCAGAACTATCTTCTTCTTCACTTTTAGATTTTTTTCTTTTAGATCTTTTACCTTTCTTCTTGAGTGATACCTTGGCTTCAAATACAAACTCAATATTGCTAGAACTAGGAGTATAATATCATAGTTATCTAGTTCAAATATTGTCAATATTCCAACTATAGCATCCAAAGTTATCTTGTTGTTTGGATCACGTCTCATCTCTTGAATAGAAGACATTTTGATTGCATAGATAGGAAGAATTGTTATGAGTACCTTTCTTACCACTATTACATCTTCAATTTCTCCTCTAGAGGCTTTGATAGCACTGGCACTAGCTTTGATTCTCTCAACATATTTTGCAATTTTTTCATCCTCTCTCATTTTCATCTGATCAAACTAGCCTCTCAAGCTTTCTTCCTTGGCTCTCTTTATTTTATCATCACCTCCATAGATATCCTTCAATTTGGTTCACATTTCATGATCAGTAGCACATCCTTTAACTTCATCAAATTCATCACAATTAAGAGTTGATTCTATTTCAATCATCATGATATTATGATTTTTATTTTCAGCAATTTTTTCTATAGACATTGTACCAGTAGGATCTTTATAAGTACTGTTTAAGTATTTCAAACCTAAATCACTGGTGGTTACTAGATGCAACTTCATAAGGTCTTTCCATGCTGCAAAGTTGTCTCTATTCAACTTGGTAATCTCTCTTATGTAAGACATCCTAGTCTTTAGCTTAGGTCCTTTAAACCTTCTTTGCAATCACCAAGAAGCTCCAATACCAATTGTTGAAAATATAAGAGGAGTAACTGAGAAGGGAGGGGTGAATCAGCTACCACTAAAATAAATCTTAGATTCCTTAGATGTCAATATAAATCAAAATATAAACTTTGATTAAACTAAATTATGTTGCTACTCGATGAACACACATGCACTTAGTTTATATTAGTAAATGTTGTAACTCGGCAAACACTAAAAGAACTCGATAAATGCTTAACATGAGAATCTTCAGATATTATCTGTGATTAATCTTACTTAACTTAGTTGCATACACATGAAAGAAATAGCATGAACACAAATGACACCAATATTTAACATGGAAACCCAATTTGGGAGAAACCACCAATTATAGCTAGTTATTGATTTTCACTCTTCTAAAGTGAGCTCTATTAGGAGCCAATCTTTTTAAAGGTTACAAAACACATTGTTAGGTGGGACCCTATTAGAGGATTTGATCACCCTATTAGGAGTGGCCTTATTAGAGGTCTTTAGACACTTCAATCTACAAATTCCACCTTGTTAGAGGATTTACAAATAGTTGTTAAGCCAACTCTGTTAAGAGATTTAGATCACTGCTACAATGGTTAGAGAGTAACAATGAGATGACTTGATTTTTGATGCAACTAAATTGCTGATTATAGATCTCAATTCTAGCTTGTATACTTGATCCTTCCTGATCAAATGTATCTTTATAGATCAACAAGGATATTCTTCTTATCCTTCTAATTCACTTCCTCTAAGCATCTTCAAATCTTATGTTATTTTCTACTATTTCAATCCTCAACTTGACCTTATATTTATATATTACACATTGTCAAGTTGACTTTAATACAACTTAGAATACTTAATATTCATCTCCTCAATTGGCTAGAACCAACAAATAAATCAATTGAACTTAATATGCCAAAATAAGAAAATACTTTGTTAGCCAACCCTCCTTGGTAGACACTAACTCAAAATGATTTTCCCTATGTTAACCAAGTGAACTTGGCTAACACTACATATTAAAAAAGTTCCTTTGGTAACCAAGTGAGATTGGTTTAACACTGGTTTCATCCAACATTTCCTTCATTAATCAAGTGAGCTTGGTTAACACTCATCTTCTACAACTTTCCTTTGATGCCCAAGTGAACTCCATAGGCACCATCTTCTAAACTTGGCAATCTTTAGAACACTCGGTAGACACAAGAAACTATCTTCATCACTTGAGTGAGCTCAACATACACTGACTAGCAATAATATGACATTTTATGTAACATCAAAGATAATACACAATTAATCAATTATTTTCAACATATATAATAATGAATAATAATGTTTTTATGTATGTCAAAATAATAACTAACATTACCATTGGATCATATAGTAATGAAGTAATTAACTCAGCTAATCAACAACTAGACCAATTTAACTAGTGTTTCCAATGTCATAGTACCTACCAAAAAACTTTCTTAGATTCTATTCAATGGGTCTTGTTGGTCATTTTTTCCTTCTCACCAGAATCACCACATTTGAATTCAATGTAGTAATGTTCACAAGTTTTAAATATCCAAATATTCAAAAGGGGGCACAAATACCTTATGCTAACCTTATGATATTTCTTCCCTGTGCATTTTAATGTTTCTGCGGGCCCGCAAGTCCCCATCATTAGATCAAAAGATATCTACGATTGGTGCTATCTCACTATGGGAAGTTGCAAATTATTTTGCCATAGCAACATAGCACCTTTTGGCCATGTGGTCAGTGGGTCCTCCCTTTTTCTTGTTGTTTCTCTGACGCTGAGTTTTGATAGGTCCCTGAAGGATGCTATGGCACTATCAAAAATTTGTGTTCCTTGCCGTTAGCGACATAGTGCCTAGATGGAAAGTGATATTGTGACAACATCAAAAGGAAGGTGGGTCCCAAGTATGCCCCATCAGATATCAGTGATGAAATTTGGCATGCATTGGCAGTTGGTCAATTTTTTTTATTGGCTAATGTATGACTATGTAGAATATGGGTCATGCTTCACTTGGCGGGCCACAAACAAGGATTTTTAAAACAAGTTGGCACATGGCCAGTTTCTTATTGGTTGGTATACTGATAGGTCAAATCCATCTTTCTTGCCACCAGATCTCAGAAAATCAACGATGGGTGTTATCTCACTATGGAAAGCTACAAGGATATTACCCCTAGTGACATAGCACCTCGGTGATGCATGGCACACAGATGACATCATGGGCCCACCCTTCTCCAAAGTAATATTATGGCTCATCCTCAGTGGTAGTTCTTAGGCAGGTCATAGTACAATGGTGGTATTTCATTGGTTCACTCAGCCAACTCGATGTGCAGTCATGCAATTTTCTTACTCGCCATAGATCTAAGGAAAATCAACGATGGGAACTATCTTGCTATGGAAAGTTGTGAGGATATTACCCATAGCGACATAGTGCCATTGTGCCGCATGGATCAATGGGGCTAGGTCACACAAAGATGAGGATGCTAGGTGTGCTGAGTGGTTCATGGGCCCAAGTTTTCAAGTTTTTTAAGGAAGATAACATAGTAATACAGTGAGTCTTCATGATCATCAGATCAGTCTAGATCCATGGTGGGCACTATCTCACTTTGAGAAATTGCTCAGAGGATACGCATAGCAACATAGCACCTCAATGAAACATGGCAAGGTGGGGCCAAGTATTATGAACTACCGGTTGGTGCCAGTTAGGATCACGAGGTCCAGCTAAGGTATAAACAAGAGTTAAGGCATTGACAGTTAGTGGTCAGCAGTTAGTATAACGTTGCGGTCAAGATTTTTTAAAGAAGATGGCATGGTTAGTAATGAAAGAGGTGGTCAACTTGGGAAGACCTTGTGAGGTGGTAGAAAGGAAAGAAATTATTGGCCCTCATGGCTCGTCCTGCTTGCAATTTTAGTTTGACTCATTGACTTGCTGATTCACGAGCCAAAATGATGGAAAACTAGGATTATCTTGTGAATCTAATCTTTGTAATCAATCCCAACCAACCCAGAATGAATGCGAGACAAGGATGAAAACTCCACCCCTAATCTAATCCATCTACCTAGTTAGAATGGCTTAATGGCACTATTTTCATCCTCTCAAGGCATTATTTGACACAGAAGATCAGATATCATTGCATCTGGATCCATATCCAAATCAAATTTTCTTCATGATTGTTCTCTGCAAGACTTAATGGTAGGTTGTTGCAAAGTAATTATAGTTGGAGGACATCCCAGTTATGCCTGAGCTATAAAGGCAAAATTTTGTGAATTTTGTAGGGGTCGATCCTTCCCTAACTTTTTTGATATTGCTCTACAATCTCATGTGTAAATTCCCTTTGCTTCTGAACTATATGACATTCTATTTTATATCCTTCAACCATTAATGTGCAAGCACAAGAATTATTTTCCTCTCATTAGTGTTTTGTAGAGATCTATAATCTGTATGACTGTATCCCTTTGGCCTGTGAGCGATATATAAGTGAATCTTTCATTCCTTGTGTTATTCATCTAGCTTTTTGATCTACATGTGGTTGTTAGATTAATATAAGCTTTAATGTGTATGTCTTGGTGTCATCATAATTCAAAAGTGCATATATGGGTAGAGATTGGTCTAAACACTCTATTTTGGTACATCACCTTTTTGGATTAGATTAGGTAGATTTGCTTTCATTTTCTCCTTCTCCCTTTTCCTCTCCAAGAGTAGTTAGGTGCATCCTGATAGTAAGAGGAAGCCTACCTTCTCTGAAGACTCAACCTCATAGTTCAAGTCCCATAGCTTGGAGGTTGTTTCCATGTTTCACAAGGTTGTCCTTAGGTAACAACTTTGGACAAGGGTGCATACTTTAGTGGCAATAGTTTTTGGCATACTCGGTGGGACAACTTTTCAAAAAAATTCAAGCCTACTTGTTTCAAAAGGAAGATTTCAAGATCAATACCAATGAGATAGTACTGGCTTTGATGTTCAAGCCTTCAAGAGGCTCATTCTTCAAAGTACTTGGTGACTTTGAGCTTCAAATACATATCTAGTTCTAGACCAAAATTGCAGTGATTTATGCCCAGAGCTAAACAAGGGCATCTTCTAGAGGTAAGTTTCAGTATCAAGAGCTTTCATTTTCAAACCCTAGAAGAAGGAAGACTAGAATATCTTTATCACTAGTTAGGAGTGCAATAGTAACAAATACACCTACAAGATCTATCTATACTCCTCCTACTATTAGATCTTAGCCTAGACTGCCATCAATACATATCAATAGATCGCTTGTCTATATGGCGTTGCCTAGAGTTCATAATTTTTCCACCTTTAATGGTGGGAACCCTCTCTTATTAGCCCAAAGACATGACATACTAGTAGCTTCCCTCAAAATATACCAGAGTTTACTTGTCAAACTTCTATCTCTCCCTCAGAACACATTCAAGAGGTTGTAAATGTCTGCAATATCCATGGTATTACAGAGGATGATGTTGTAGTTAGGCTCCTAGCCTCATTCTTGAAAGGAAAAGCACTACAATGGTATAGAGGTTTAGCTCATGGTTCTATAACAGATTGGGATGGATTAGGAGCAGGATTGTGCAAACATTTTGAGGATAAAAGTGACTATTTGTCACTTTTAGAGCAGTTGACTACTATAAAAGAGCCCCCCATGAATGTATGACTAATTTTAATTATAGATTTCAAAAGACATGGGACAGAATACCTACTTCAGTGAAGCTTATCCCTGGTAATGCCTTCTTGCATTACCTTAGAGCTTTTAACAGTGATATTGCCACTACAATCCAAACTATGGGAGGAAATACCTTGCCTAATGCTTATGACATAGCAATAAAATCAGAGAACATCCTAATACAAGGAGGTAAGCTAGCTCCAAGGCCTCCTATGTGTTTCTTCCCTGATGTTCCAAATCATCAACCAGTAATGGTTCCTCTTCCCACAACTTCTACATCACAATCCCTTGTCCCAGTCCCTCAAGCTTCCACATCTTCAAATGGGATAGATGAAATCAAAGAGATGATGCAATCTCTGATGCAAAACATGGATAAAAGAGAAAAGAACCTAGAGAAAAGATTGCAAGATTATGGGAAGAAGCTGGAGGATAACTCCTCTATGATGCAAAAAGTAAGCAACAAGGTGGTGACTTTAGAAAGATAGCAAGCTCAAGGTAGTAAGCGTCATCAATTGCAATATCAAACTCCAAGCAGTGGTAGGCCTCCAAATCCTAATCATTGGAACAATTCTTTTGATCAAAGTAGGTAGGGTGGCCATGCTTCAACCTCAAATGTAAACCAAAGTAGGGCCATAGTCCCTCAAAACAATATGGCTCAAGATCAAGATTTTTGTCCCTCCTGTAACTACTCCTATGCCTATTAAATGTGTCAGAAGGTTGAATCTTTTATGGCTATGACAGTCCAAGAACCTGCAGTAGAACAATCATACAAGGAGGACCAATTTAAAGATGCCTCAAATATGCAAAGACAAGGTGATTGCTCTTTTTATGAATCATCAGATGGAGGAGCATTGTAATGTAAACCAAGATCCCATTGCTCATAACACTAGAAGCAAAAGAAGAGCTATGGAAGATGTTGTCCCTCCTCCTCTCAATCAGGCCTCAACTTCAAATGCGATATCTCATGAGCAAGTAGCAAAGGCAAAATCATGGCAGAAAGGATGCAAGTGATCCTTAGGTTATTCCATCTCAACCTCATACAATTGTAGCTCCTAAGGGTTCTACCAAAACACCTACTATGTCATTCAGTGTGGTAGAGAAAATGAAGAAGACAAATGTGAATATATCCATGTGGGATGCTATTGCTACTATACCCATGCAAAAGAGGTTGCTGCAACAAGAATTGGAATGAATTGAACCAAAGGATCAGCCACCTAGTATGGAAAGTGTCACAAGCCTAGTACAACCATCAAGGGAGGTAGAAACAAGTAAAAAGGTTAGACCTCCTCCATTTTATGTTTCTCTAATTATAGGGGGCAAACTAGTCCATAATTGCATGATTGATTCAGGGGCTAGCAATTCAGTGATGCCTAGGTGTGTTGCTAATGCTTTGGGAATGAAATATGAGCCCATTGTTAGGAATGTACTATAGTTGGATGGTAGTACTGTCAAGACTATAGGGATCCTTAGAAATGTGGAGATGGCCTTACATGCATTCCCTAGTTGTACTATAACCCAAGATATCTTTGTTGCCGAGGTCAAGCCATATTTTGCCATCTGTCTGTCAAGAGACTTCACTGCCCAAATAGGTAGTTTCATATCTTCTAATTGGTCATATATGAATTTCAAGATGAGATATGGAGCCAATGCTTCAATCAAAGTAGAGCCTTAAGCCCTCCATCATACTAAATCTTACACCCCTAATTCCATCAACATGAATTGCCCTATCCTAGAGATGGATGAGAATGCCATAGTGAATGAGCCCACCACTTCCCTAGCAGAGATACCTAATTTTTTCTTGGATGAGTGGGCTAATGCATATCAATTTGATCTTATGCTAGAAACCCTTGAAACAGGTCTTAGTACATATTGTATATTGAAGAAAGATGCTCTAGTTCCCAATCTTGTGGAGACTAAAGAAGATATGAGTGGGATATGGAGTATGTACTTTGATGGATCAAGGAATAAAAATAGATCAATGGCTGGTGTGATGTTAATTTCTCCTGCACAAGTAAGGTACTATTTCTCCTTTAGGCTCTAGTTTAGTTGCACTAATAATGTGGCCGAGTATGAATCCTTGATTCAAGGTCTCCTACTTTCTCAAAAAAGAGGAATTCAAGCTTTAAGAGTTTATGGAGATAGTGATTTGGTGGTCAATCAAGTGAGAAATAATAATATCTCCAACAATGGTTTGCTCAAGTCTTATAAACATAGGGTATGGGATTTTCGTGAGGGTTTTAATGCATTTAATATTCAAAGCATCCCTAGAAAAGAAAATAGACATGTTGATAGACTTGTAGCAATAGGTGCATCTTATGATGTACCAAGGAATCTTGAAGAAAAGGAGCAAAAAATTAGAGTGGTAGTAAGGCCTACTATCCCTAATAACAATATCCATTGGCAAGTGTTTGAGTCTAATGAGAAAATTGTGAGCTTCTTGTAGAATGAGGTAGAATTTTCAGAGAGAAATTAGTCAAGACTGTAGGATCAGTATGGTGACCAAATCATTCATCTCAGTTCTAACAAATTGTCTAAGGGTCTCATTACTCTAGAGAGTGTTTTTAATCTTGATGATCAAGTAAGAGGAAGGGCCATAAACCTAGCTATGGATGAAGATGACTACACTCCAGTCATGATTGCTAATGGAAAGTCCTTAAACATGGGGAAGGTATGTTCTAAAATTGAACAAGAAAATTTTATTCATCTATCTCAAGAATTTAATGATGTATTTTCTTGGACATATGATGACTTAAGGGGCTTTGACCCAAGGTTGTTTCAACATACCATAGATTGAATTAATGATGTAAAACCAGTAAGACAAAAATAAAGACCAGTGAATCCTAAAATTGAACCCTTAATGAGAAAGGAGCTATCCAAATTGATTGAGGCCCACATATTTTTCCCTACCAAACACTCATCATGGATGGCAAACCTTTTCCCTGTTAGGAAGAAGAATGGAGAAATTAGATTGTGTGTGGACTTTAGGGACCTTAACCAAGATTCCATTAAAGATCACCATCCTCTCCCTTCTATGGAGCATATTTTGTCCAAGGTTAGTGGTTCAAAGAGATTTTCAATTCTTGATGGATTTTCTAGCTACAATCAAGTGCTAGTTAAAGAGTCTAATAGATACAAGACTACACTCACCACTAAATGGGGTACCTATGCTTATTGTAAGATGCCATTTGGGCTAACCAATGTAGGTGCTACATTTCAAAAGGCAATGGAGATGGCCTTCAAAGGATTGATTGACAAGTTTGTCTTAGTTTACCTTGATGATATCACTGTGTATTCAAAGGATGTAGAAGATCATTTTGATCATCTAAGATAGGTATTCTTAAGATGCAGAGAGTTTGGGGTTTCCCTTAACCCAAGGGAAAATTATTAGGATATATTGTATCTAAGGATGGCTTAACCATTGATCCAGAGAGAACAAAAGCAATACTTGCCCTTCCTCTTCCTAAACACAAGAAAGGGTTGCAAAGTTTCTTAGGTAGGATAAATTTTGTTAGAAGATTTATCACTAATCTTGCTACCATGGTGAAACCTTTTACAGCTATGCTCAAGAAAGGTATATTCTTTGCATGGACCAAGGAAGGGAAGGGAAGTTTCAAAGAGATCAAGATAGCCATAGCCTCAGCCCCTACTCTCATGAATCCAAATTTTGAGAAAGATTTCATCCTTTATACCCTAGGTGGTGAGTCAAGCATTTCTATTGTCCTAACTCAAAGAAATGATAAAGGTGATGAGCAACCCATAGCTTTCTTTAGTGAAGGGCTTAAAGAATATGAAGATAAATACAGCTATGTAGAGAAGCAAGCCCTTGTAGTCATCAGAGCTTTAAAGAAATTTAGACACCTCCTTTCTCATAATAAAATTCATTTGTTAGTACCCCATGGCAGTGTGAAGGATTTCCTTTTGAGCAAAGATATTAGTGAGAAAAGAGCTGGCTGGATTACTAAAGTGATGGAATATGATATTGACATTCAGATTACCAAGCTGGTAAGAGAGAGGGGGTTGTGTAAATAGATGTTATCATCTCAAGAACTTGATGAGGAAGCTGCTATGATACTGACAGAGCAACAAGAGGTAAGAAATAGTGACCCAAGAAGTTGGATGGATAATATGATGAATTTCTTATTAGGCAATGGATACCCTCAAGGATTAGATAGAACTAAAAGGAGATAGTATAGATTAAAGTCAATTCCTTATGTCATAGTTGATGGTGTCCTCTTTAGAAAAGATTTTAATGGAGCCCTATTAAGATGCCTTGATACAAACCAGGCTGAAAGAATGATCAAAGAACTTCATGATGATCCTGATGGTGGTCATTTCTCAACAAGGACAACTGCAACAAAGATCATGAGTGCTGACCAAGTTGAAACTACTTTGAAGTCATTAGTATGAACCAAGCTTCTATGTCTACTAAGTGTGTGACAATGTTGAGTATTGACAATGGTTGCTAAGTATCAGAACCTCACCAAGGTTGTCTTCAAAACCCAAGTGCCAGTAGTTGTGCCAACTTTGTGATCTTATGGAAATCTATGTTGTAGCTAACTTTGATGAATTATATTTTGGATTGGTATATATGTATTGTATCATATCCAAATATATATAAGAAGTGAATTAATAAGGCTACAAGAAGTATAAGGAGCAGCAAAAAATTATCTATTACAACCAGGTGATCATTACATTTCAAAGGAATCTCAACTACCAAATCAAAGTTGTAGATCAGAGATTAACCATTGGTTCATCCTAATACATGTATTAGTTAAATATTGTAACCAAGTAGAGTTAATATTCTTTTCAAATCTCTTTACTGAGTGCATACTTCATTATATATTTTACAAATCCTTTATTAAGGTGGACCTAGCAGTCCTTATTGCTCTTAACAGGGCCAATCATCAAAAGTGATCAATTGTAAGCCTTAACTGACCAACTTTATACTACAATACTAAAGCTTGTGGCTATCATCCCCACCCTAGTTTTACTTTCTATTTGGAAGGTTTTTGGGTCACCATATCTTGTGTTAGAGTGTTATAAATGTTTACTACTTTCAGTATTTGATGCATACAATTAAATCATAATATATAAAAAGGATTAATTAGTGAAATAAGATTAAGTTTTATTGGCTCCTAATTTACCCCTCCCCTCTTAGTAACCTAGTCTATGCTATATTTTTGACAATTGGTATCAGAGTAGTTGTGGTTCTCAAAAAAAAGTTTAACAACTTGAGCAAAGATCAAAGGCAATGGAGGTATATAGGCTAGAAAAGGCTATTGACAATGCAAAGTTGGATTTGGAATTGGCTATTGGGAAACTAAAGAAAGAAAAGGAGAAACTATCTCAATCATTGAAAAGAAGAAAATGTCTTGCAATACAAACAAATGAAAAACTCTACACTGAAGAAAGAATTGAAGACATCTATCCAAAAAGAAATTTGGATGAAGCTAATGATGTAATCAAAGATCTATTATAAAAAAAATCCAATCTTCAAGAAGAAGTCAAAAAGATGAAAAGGGATCAAGAAATTCAGTCAGTAAGATTATGTGAAGTCATGGAAGAAAAAGAAAAGGCCAAATAAGAGATAGAAGAAAAGAATAATGAAATTCAACATCTGTCCCTTCAGCAAACAAACTTCATTGATCAACTTTCTAATGCAAATGAAGAAATCATGAATATAGAAGAATAATCTAAAAACTAAAAAGAAAATTAATGAGAGAATGTTGAAATCTCAAGCAAACATGAATTAGTTGAATGAGAAAAGTCAATACAAATAGAAAGAGAAAGCAGGAATAGGATACACAGAAGAAGGTGAATCATCTAAGTAAGGAACTCAAAAGAATCAAAGGCCTACTTGCAATCATTGTGGTAAGTTAGGTCCTATATCAAACAAATTTTGGAGTAATGGTAAAGAAAAATTCAATGGAAAGTGTTACAATTGCAATAAGCGTGGTCATGGAGCAAGTGAATGCAAAGAGAAACATAAATTTGAAGGTAAATGTCACAAGTGAAAGAAGCATGGACACAAATCTTTAGAATGCAAAACCAAGATATTGAACCCAAAAAAATAGATTGTGAAATCTATATTTAGATGGGACTACAACACATGGTGTAAATGCCACTACTATGGAGAATTTGGGCACATTGGAAAAAATTGTGTGAAACATCACATGAGGACAAGAGACACCACTAGAAGATGTTTTATTTGTACAGAACTTAGACATATTGCCAAGAACTATATGAACACTAGGAGGATTGAAGATGAAAAGAAAGACAAAGCTAACAATGTCAGAAAGTAGATGAGGTAGCAATGGATTCCAAAATTTCTAAGAATGCAATTCTGAGGCATGAAGCAGATGTCACTCAAGAATTGGGTGACTCAAGCATTTCATCCTAAACTCCCACAAGAATGACTGGAACTAAGACTCTAAAGTAGAAATCTTACATTAGTTCTAGCTAGTAAGAAGGAAATATCCATATCAACATCAATATGCAAAGGGATCATTGAGTAATTGCAAAAATTCATGATCTTACCAAGCTAGGTCGGGTTGCAAGACCTTGTCAAGTAGGTCGAGATACATTGAGAAATTGTATGGACACTAAGTAATGACAAGTTCATCAAGAAATGAATGAATCTACTAAGCATTAAGGATAAACCAAGTGGAAGATAGTATATCACTGAATGAGTGAATGTACCAAGCATTTATGGCAATTGAAAACTAAAAATTTGTGAAAAAGAAGAAATTGAATTCATTTTTCATCGTGAATTTTTGAGAGCTATTTGCAAAGGGAAACTTCTATGCTTCCAAGTGATCTATTTGTTTGTTGTTGAAGATTTTCATATTTTCATTAACCCTACTAAGGATGATGTCTTCCAGTGGAAAAACCAAGAAAGGGTCCAACATGTTGGTTCGAGGAGGCAATTGGAAGGCACCAAACTTCAAATTGAGTCTGGCAATTATAGTACTTGACCCAACTAGAGGTCAATCAAAAATTTCACCCAAGGTATTACTCATTAATGATATTTTTTCACATTTTTTTTGTTCAATACAAGAAATTGGAACCCTAGAGATGGATGAGACTCTAGAAAAGTTATGTGTGAATGGTGTGTTGAAACCTGAGCATCAAAATTTGGAGACCAAGGGTTTAACACACATTCTACATATGTCTTGAGACTTTCAGATTAAATGGATAAGGTTTATCCTTAGCCATGTACATAATGGGAAATTATGGTTGGAGCAGCCTATTCAAATAACAAAGAAAATGATTCATCAAATCATAGGGCTCCCAATGTTGAACAAAGAAAAGACTACCAAAACCCTAAGTCGGGTAGAACTAGAAAACAAGACTCTTGCCAAATGGGATGAAAGAGGAATGAATATTAGAAATGTGACTGACATGGAACTAAAATTTGGAATTCATGTGATCACCCATAAGATCTACAGCTCTAGTAATCTCAATAATGTGTCCTGTGAGGTAGTTGATCTAGCTCTCAAGGTAGTAAAGAATAACATGTCCTTTGACCTTTCCAACCTAATTCTAAATTAGTTCAAGAAGAACATGGAGAGCATCAGAACTTCAAAGAACAATCTATTTAATTTTGGCTCA
This sequence comes from Cupressus sempervirens, assembly GCA_028749045.1. Lineage (NCBI taxonomy): Eukaryota > Viridiplantae > Streptophyta > Pinopsida > Cupressales > Cupressaceae > Cupressus > Cupressus sempervirens. The sequence goes on from CM053792.1 coordinate 486,760,603, forward strand.
CTCTTGACTTGTTTATTCTTCTATGTGTAAAATTTTTTCCCTTCTAAAGGCTAAGTTGTATGGAGAAAAGATGTACCAATATTATATCAAATTAACAGATATATATAGCAAAGATGGGTGAGAACTTTATTGGTATCATGGACAATTGTTTTGATTCATTTAAAGAAAAGATAAATAGTAGATATAGAATTCCAAATAAACTTGTAGAAGATTACAAGGATGATGTTTGTTTTGTGGTGGACTATGACAAAGTGTACATTCAAGTAGTCAAACCTAGAGTGGTGTGGGTTAAGCCTCTAAGCTATGAGGTTAACATTGATGACACCAAGGATATCATTGAGGAACTATTGAATGAACATGTGGATACCAAGGCCACATATTTTGATACTTATGAAGAAGCCAAAGAAAGAATAGAACTTGAAATTAAGCTTCCTCAAGTAGTTAACAAAGGAAAGAAGAGGATAGCAAAACTAAGGCAAACAAGTTCTACTCTTCTGTTGACTAAAGGAAAAGGAGATGATGTGGAAGAAGATGAAGGAGAGGATGAGGAAATTATTTTCAAAAAGCCTCCACCTACATTTTAGGAAAAATTAAAGCAAATTGAAGGAGTAATTGGAATAGCAAACTTCAAATCTCTTAGATATGAAACCAATAGTGCAAATGAGAATAAGTAAGTTGAAGACATGATGATGTCAAAATTAGGTAAATGGAAATACTCCCCTGATTAACTTGTACAGAAAATTCCCAATGAGATTATGCAAGAAATCAAGACAAGATGGGAAAATGCTAAGAGAACTGCAAAAGATATATTCGAACAGAATTTGAGGTAGCTCATGTCAAGTCTTAGTGAGAAAGAGGTGAAAGAATCCATGAAGAAAAATGAGGAAAAGCTCACTCTAAAATTCAACACATGCATGATATTGGTAAATGAAATTGAACATGTGTTGAAGATAGCTACAAGTACATGGAAGAATGTTTACAAACTCCATTAATCAGGTGATTTTTTTGTTCATGGTAGTGACATGGATGATGAAGATGGTAAGGAAGATAATGAAAATAATGATGAAGAAGATATAGAAATAGAAGATGTAAATCTGGATGATGAAGAGGAAGAACATGAAGCTACATAGGAGAATCTCCCTGAGATTTAGAATATTGAGGAAATCAACCTAGGGAAGATTGCAATAGTAGTGATGACCTCATTTCCTCATTCTTTGAGAAAAGATTTAATGGGATCAAACTTAGAGAAAGATTCTTTCAAGGTGGTTGTGACAACCACTACAATACTATGTAGCTAACCAATCTCTGCACCTGTTCAGCTGAGTACCATATTAACTGAAGTGATCAGCACTTCATCTATCAAGTAGATGGTGCCTCCACCATCATTAGATTTTGAAATGTAGCAACAAGGTATTTCTACTATTAGTGTAATATATACTTTTGTTTCTAGCCCTTCTATTTCTACTATTTTTATAATTCCAAATGTGTTAGTAATAAGTAGAAGGAAAATTGAGAACAAGTCTCAACTAAGTACTAAAGTTTCAAGCAAGGATAAGGGAAAAGAAGAAGAATTTGATCTTGATGAGGATATAGTTATCCCTAATTGGGATATCTCTACTCTGAATCCTAATCAAATTAACATTATTGGTGAATTGTTGCAAAAGAGAGCTAAGAAATAGAAGCTTAGAGAATCAAAAAATAGAGAAAACCAAGTGCTTGAAGATATAAAGAACATATTTAAAGATGCACTAAATATTAAGGTTGATAGTACACAACCTATTTTAGTTTAGTTAGTAGAATCTGTTCAGAAATTCAATGAAAATCTGACTGGACAAGAAAAATTGTTAAAAAGGGCAGAGAGGAAATTTAAGAACAAAGTATTTGAGTAGGTAGCTCAAAAAATTGCTATAAATTAAGTAGAATTTTCTACTACTCTTAGTTCATTGGAAACCTCTACAAATAATTTAACTTTATTATTTAGCAAGTTGTGTGATACATATATCATCACACAAGGAATCAAAGATGTTGGTAAATAGATTGTTCTTTCTAATTTTATCTCTTCAATGCCCTAATTTGTGAATGACATCTGATTAGAATAGTTGGTAAGTCACTTCTAAAAAGACTTACTTTCCTCTGAATTATTAGGTACAACTCCCTATTGTGAAATTTGCAATGAATTTTGTTTACTCCTAAATCTAAATAGGGTATGTTCTTAACTAGAGAATAGGAGAGGTAAACCAAGTCAAACCTATATGAGATTTAACTTAGGCAAGAAATGATATTTTGAGTGTTCATTAAGTCTATGAACTCACACATTTTATGAACTCATAGTTAATAGGTACTAAGGCTAACTAATCTATCTAGAAACTAAATTGTAGAGAGAGAGAGAGAGAGAGAGAGAGAGAGAGAGAGAGAGAGAGAGATTAAATTGAATGAAAACATCTAAATGATCTCTTGTAAGCCTATAATGATATTACTTAACATATTCAACTCATTGTTTTAAAATAGGAGAATCAAGCTATATTTGTTCCTCATTTCAATCCAGAATAAAGAGAAAACAAGCAACTAAAAATTAACCTAAAATGAAATAGAAAATAATTGATACCAAAATACTCTTCAATTGACTCTACAACATCAAGTACTTCATACCAAAAATTCATCAACCCTTTATTAATCTTTCATTATCATACATATAGGATTCTAAGATGACCATTACAATGGAAGTTCAATCAGTTCATCTCCTCAAAAATGAAAAATGGAAAAGAGCCAGTTTGTCTGTTAAAATGATTACAAAAAATAAAATGAAAAGCTAGAATATGAATCACTTTTCCTTCTTTCCTTTTTCTACCTTTTCCCTATAGGCTTTGGCAGCAACAATGATTGGAATTAGCTCTTTGTGTTTATGGACATGTACACTAGTGTATCTCAAGAGCCATTTAGAATGCTCTTGGTAAAGATCTTTAATGGTGCCCAACCAATCTTGTAATTCTTCCATGGTCATGTGCAAGCTTCCACCAAGCCTTTGAAGCTCAGAGATTTTTTCCTTGTGACTAGAAGTCATTCTTGTCAAATCATTTATGAAATTGGAAAAAATTTTGTGCATGACAATTACTCCAATGATTTCCTTCCCTTTTCCACTAGACTATGAGTCTATATGCAAACCTCTTAGTAGTTTTTAATCTCTATCTTGCTCCTTCTTTACTTTGACTTTAGTTTCTTTAAGTCCCTCCTCTACGACCATGATCATTTTGGACTTGAATTGCATGCTCTAAAACTACTTAACTAGGGTCTCATCTCCTTTAGGTAAAATCTTTGCTTCAATAACCTCCTTTACCTTCATGTGGATGATCATCTTCAACAAGGAAACACAATCATCACTCTTGGTTTTCTCTACAGCCAAGGTGGCTCTATTTGATGATATGTTATCTTTCTCTATTTCCAATCTTAATATAGCATTACCAATCTACTCTATAATGGAGAGTCCTTCTGCCTTCATCTTCTAGTTCAACTCTCTATTAATTTTGCCAAAGTGCTTCTCTTCCTAGACCTAGGAGATAAGTGTCTGGATGTTTACAGTGATGTGATCTCTAGTAATGGGCATCCTAGAGATGCTTTCCAAAGGGGTGACTAATTGCCTTATGAAACCATTCAATTCCTATATTTTTGCTTTCATTTACACCTTTGACAACTTAAGACTTTCTAGTCATCCTTCGATCACCTCATTTGTGGACTTCCAAAAGCTAACTTTGGTATTCTTTAGTAGGTTTACATATTTCCATTGTCAAATGCCCTATTTAAGGGTATTGTCCAAGGATATACAAGGTCTTTTGTTTCTTAACCTTAATCAATGTCGATCCAGAGTAGATAGTAAGGGATAAGGTATCCTTGTTGGGAGCACCTTCATCCTTCCTCTTTCTCTTCCTATCCAAAGTATCTTCCAACCATGAGTCTATTCCTATTAACTTTGAAGCCATCCCAAGAGCATCTATGCTAAAAAAATTCCTTTTGACCAAAATGATTACTTTTGTGGTTGAAGAGAAGGGATTCTTTTCGGCTTGTGAAATGAGTTTTGAGGACTCTTGGCCTTTCTTTGTCTTTACAATCTTCTTGGCTACCTCATCTAATTCAGTGGACTCACTATCACTACTTCCTCCATCTCCTAAGTCCACTACTTGCACATGAGGGCTTCTTGGTAGGAGAAGTGCAACACTTACAAATGTAATTAGACTACTATGAGGTGAAGGAACTAGAGTAACAAAACTATCTTTCGATTCATCGACCTTATTCTCAACTTTTGGCTAGGCACCAATCATTGGGAGGGATCCATCATGAAAAGTCTTAGCCATTGGGGTATTTTTTTTCTAGAGGTTGACCACCTCCACTTGTTGGTTGACCTAGTCCTTGAGTTATGGCCAAGGTTACAACTAATGTGCCAACTTGTGACGAGGAAGTAGGGATAGCTACTGGAGAAGCTTGAGTGGGTGTGCTTTTACTTCAACTCCTTCTTTCTATAGTCTACTCAACCCACTTCCTAGTTCTTTTAATAATTTGGGCCATCATGACATCTAGATCTTCTCTAGTATCCTCATAAGGCTCTAAGCTGATAGGAGTATTTCTTAGCTTTGTTAAATAGGTATTTCTATACATATTATGCCCATCATCTTCAACTCCCTCCACATTGATATCAACTTTATATATTTTCACTTAATCTACTATGAGTCTAGTGAAAGCACGATCACAGCTCTCAAATTCATTGTTACAATTGGCCCAACAGTCTTCAATGGTGGTGATGTTTTTTATAACACTTCCAACCTACAACACCTCCCTTGCATATCCATTTAGATAAAACATAGGTCTTTAACCTCATGCATCTCCAATTTATATTTCATTTTGAACACCTTTAACATGTTCTTTGCATCAGAATGGGACTCACAACTGAAAGCTCCCACCTTCATAGGAAACTTGTAACCTTTCTTCTTTAGACTCCCACTCAACATGTTTACTTGAATCACTTATCTCATAATCTTGATCAGCACAATCATGTCACTTGGATATCTTGGCAACTTCAAGGGGAATCCATCAAAAGCTGCAAGACACAAATATGAAAATGATGAGAACTAGAGGAAATAACTCATGAATAGACTAATGGTCATCATAGCTTTGGGAATTAATCTCCTCTCTATGCATCCTTGGAGCTCCCTACAAATTCTCATGGTAAATGTATCATTGACTCTTATATACTCTGCATAATTATTTTTCAATTGTAAACATGGGTAGAACTCATAAGACTTCACATCATCAAGGAAATTTTCTACTCTTGGGAGACCTGACCATAACTGTAGAGAAGCTAATATGTAAATAAAAAAGGAGGACATATAGAAGGTGTTGTATAATTTTTCAGCATGAAGAGCATTGGATAGAATCTTACTTACCTCGTGAGCCCAATCAATATATTGGGTGTCAAAGCAGATAACTTGCACCAAAAAGAAATATTGCTCAATGAAATTTAAAGATTTTACCTCACCTTTCAATCTGTGCAAGAGAGCCAAGATGTCAACACTCTCAGGCTTGAGATTAGTAGCAAAAAGATTCTTAGGAACCTTACTCTTGGTGCTTCATGGTTTTTGAAACCATGATTGCATGATTTCCTTTCTCTAAATCATTTTCTTTACAAAAAACTCAGAGATGGCTCTGCCAATTGTCAAACCTGAAAACTCCTCCCACTCTGGAACTTGAAGGTAATTTAATTAGTTTTTCTATCAATAGATATAAATATTGTGTCATCTAGAAATGCAATTTGTCTAGTGTCTAGGTTATAATGATTTATACATTCATATATCAACTCTGGAGCTTGGACTACAACTAGAAAATTGGCTACTTCAACTAGCCTACATCCTCAAAGCTTCTCAGTAATGGGATGAATAGGCTCTAATCTCACTCTCTACTAAAAATCTTTCATGTCATAGAAATGAAGAGAAGGTCCATGAAATTCTACCTTGAAGACTTGATTCCATTCAATTCATCATAACCCGCAAATCTAGTTACCATTCTATTTGAAACTGAATTTTGAATCTAGAAAATGAAAGGAATAGAAAATGTGCATATACTAGATCTTTTAAAAAGTAATGCAATTTTAATAGAATAAAATTTCAAGAAAGAGTGGTAGTTTTATAACTGTTCATGTTTCCACCTATATAGGGGCTTTACTTCACTTATTGATCTCTAGAATTTGCACCACATGAATGAATTGAAGGAGAGATCTATTGGAATAGTAAATGCATAGTTTTAACAAGTATTTAGTTGTGCTTTCACTATTATGTTGGTCCAATAGTAATTATCTATCTCTCATACTTACTTTCCCATGTTCCATTAAGTTTCAGGAAGTTATGAATAGAGTACTACATAAGAAAATATCTGCTAAATCAAATTCTACTTAATAGATCTTTCCTGCAATGGCTAAGATTATTTCCATTATCATTTTGAGATATTTTGCACACAAAATATGGGTTCAATTCACTTACCAACTTTACTTTCTTTAAAATCCAAAACATTATCCTCATGGGTTGAAAACCTGCCAAGGAGAGGACAATTTCAATTTCTCCGCATAGGCTTCACTTTTAACTTTACCTTTTGATTATGTTTTCCCTTGAGTTTGGAAATGTATAAAATTAGTGTGTAAAATCATTAGGGGCCCACTTTTTTTTTCTTTTCCCTTAGAATTACCTTTTGTGGGAAACAGACTTCATGGGAAAACTCGCCAAGGAGATATCGGTTTCTAGTTTTCTGCTTGGAATGATTATAAGAGACGAAATGAATCTTGAATGCTTATTGAGATAGATAATTGTAAGAGGAACATAAATTTTTCATAAGGCACCTTATTATCCTCTTATTTTAACCTGTAAGCATCATTTGGTGCTCTTCGTGGGAAATTTCCTTCATGGGTTGAAAACCCACCAAGGAGAAGATGAAGTTTGGATTTCCACAAGCTTTTGTTCTCATGGAGAAAATGATGGGCTGCAAGAAAATTTAATTATTTCAAATAATCTTTAAATTTTTTGTGAATCTCCATTAGATTAGGTACTAAGCTACCCACAACATCCCTCGACACAAAGGAAAAACCATCCGGCCATGAAATGTGGAGGAGGGAAAAAATGAAAAATCTGATGAGGATTCCTACCAACTAAGGGGACTTAAACTTGAATACACCTAGGACCTTACTAAAGCAAAATTTTTCACTTTTAAATTGGTTAGAGGATGAAAAGTGGGGCAACAACTGACTCTAACTGGGGACTTGGGTAAGCTATACCCAAGCAAGGAATCCAAAATCTCTAGTTTCGCAAAATTTAAAGGTGGTTACACAACAAAACAAAAGCAAGGGAAAAACAAGGAAAAGGAGAAAGAAAGGGAAACCTCACAAATAGGAACTAAACATTACTATAGTACAATATAGGGGTTACCTATTCTCAATTTGAAATTTGATAAAGTTTCAGATCCTGACCATTGTATGTTAGGGGTAGCACCTCACCATCTAGATATGCCAATTTAAATGAGTTGTTCTCTAAGACTTGATGAATAGTGAATGGGCCTTTCCACAAGGTATCAAATTTCTTATGCATACCTTTTGGTGCTCTTTTCTTATCCCACACTAATGCACTATCTCCTATCATGAATTTCCACAATCTTGCCCTTTTATCAAACAAGTTCTTCACACACATTTGTTGTTGTGTGATATGATCTATGATTTCTTCTCTTTCCTCTTTAAGTTTTCTTAAGTAAAAAATTCTCTTTTCTAAACCATCCCTATAGATATCATCTTCAATCACCATCCTTAGTTTGTTTGTAGCTAATTCCAAGAGTAATGGAAGATTAGCTTTAGTCCCATAGACTAATTCAAAAGTAGATATGTCGATCACTCTTTTAGGTGTCACCCTATCTACTCATAATGCTTCATGAATTTTCTTATGCCAAGTATTCTAATTATCCAACACCAATTTCTTGACAATATTCATCAAATTTTTGTTACTGGATTCAACTTGACCATTTCCTTGCAGGAAATAATCAGATGAATGGCTAATTGTGATACCATGCTTGAAACAAAAATTGGTGATCTCAACCAAAGAAAAATATGTCATGTTATCCATCACTGGTTTGATGGGGACACCAAACCTAACTAGGATGTTTTCTTTAATAAATTCACACACCACTTCATAAGTAGTTTTTTAGTTTCTTTCGCTTCTACCCACTTGGTGAAGTAATCAATCGTAGTTATAAGATACTGGTGACCAGCACTAGACACTGGGTTGATAGGCCTAATGAAATCGAGACCCCATTCTTGGGAAGGACCTTCAATGATGATAGGTTTGAGAGGTAGAGTGGCTAACTGAGGTTGTCTAGTGAACATCTTACATTTCTCACATTTTGACACCTAGAAGTAGGCCTGCTTAAACATTCCAGGCTAGTAGTAACACTATCTCAATATTTTGAAAGCCATGACTAAAGATGAGAAATTTTCACCACATGCTTCATCATGAAAGGTTCTCAACAATTTTTCTTGTTGTTGCTTGTTGATGCATCAGAGGAAAGTACCATCTATAGCTCTTTTAAACAATTTGTCATCCCAAATTACATATTTAGCTGCTTTCAACTTGACATCTCTTCTCCATTTTGCTATCATGCGTTCTAACATTCTTCATATGTTAGTAAGTAAGTAATATTCTTGAACCAAGAATTTTGCATACTAACTGCCAGTACTAGCTACTTCTCTCTTGGTTCCTTTGTTTCTTCAATAATCCTATTTTCTACAATTTCTTTACATAAGGCATTACCTCTCACTAACTTTGTAGGCTTGATTTCAATGTTGTACTCTTGCATTTTTGCTATCTACATCCCTCTAGCTTTACACCCTACATCCTATTGTGTAAACACACTTTTTACTATTGCGTTAGGTATGTAGACCACAGAATGCAAGTGCAAGATATAAAACCTAAAATTCTTTAGTGCCTTAACTACTACAAAGGCATGGTTTTTAATTTGTGAGTATTTCAACTCATGATTTTTTAGAGGTATACTCATGAAGGCTATAGGGGCTTGTATCCCTTCCTTGTTGTATTGCATCAAGATTGCTAATAAAGTGTGTTCAAAGGCATAAGAGTAAATGATGAAATCCAATTTATAATCCAAATGACATAGTACTGGAGCATTAGCAATGGCAGTCTTTATGTTTTGAAAAGCTTGTTTTCTAGCCTCATTCCATTTAAAATTTGAATTTCCTTTTTTCATATCTACAATGCATTTAGTAGTCTCTAAAAAATTTGGGAAAAATCTTATGAGGAAATTTACCTGTTTGAAGAATGACTTAACTCCTATTTTATTTACTGGCAAGCTTAACCTTTGAATGACCTCAACTCACTCCGAGTCGATTCTGATACCCTCTTGGGAAACTATATGACCAAGAAGCTTTCCTTTTGTAACATATAAAATAGATTTTTTTGGATTTAAGGAGATGCTATGTTCCTAACACCTTTGTAATACCTTCTTCAAATCCTCTATGTGATTTTTTCTTTTCTTTGAATATGTAGTGAGATCATCCAAGCATATAACAATAATTTGGTCTTTTAAATCAGCAAACATTTTTCTCATACATCTTTGAAGTGTGGCACTAGCATTAATGAGTCCAAAAGGCATTCTATGGTATGCAAATGTACCCCATGGAGTAGTGAAAACCATTTTGTATTGATCTCTCCACTGCTATTTGATTGTACCCTAAGAAAGCATCGAGCATGGACATCATTTCAGCCCCAGCTACTATTTGTAATAAGTAATCCATGTTGGGAAGAGAAAATTTGTCTTTCAATGATGCCTAGTTCAAATTCTAGAAGTCAATGTAGATTCTTATTTCTCCTTTCTTCTTCCTAGGTAGAGTAATGAATGGGATAGATAATCCTTACTTTTAACATCTTGTCCACTTCCCTGAATATGGCATCAGCTATTTTAGGATTATAATTCTTTTTTTTCTGTTAGAAGGGAACTGCATCATGCTTCAGGGGAATTCAATGTTTTACCTTCCCATCCCTATAAATTTTCAAATATTCATAGCTCTAGGTGAATACATCTTGGTATTCTATGAAAAGTTATCTAGCAACTCCTTTCTCTTTAGGTGAACAACACTTTCTAATGTTAATCATTTTGGGACTATGAGTATCTCCAATATTCACTCCTTCATACTCACCTTTAGTAGGACCTTTTTCCATTCTCTTTCACTTGATGTAGGCATCATGTCTATTAAACATTCTTTCCAAAGATACAAAATATGGGGGGATGATATTACCTTACAATTGGATTTCATCAGTTTGATCTTCCCTTTGCCCATGTTTGAGGTCTCCATGGTTATCTTCCTTTGACGAGCGTTTACAAGTAGCTTTGTCATTTTCCAAGAACAATTGTAAATTCTTGTAATCTTCAAAGACTTGCTAGGATTCTATATTATCTAGAATAGAGGCTTGATACACAATCTCAACCTGGTATTTTTTATCCTTGAATTTAGGATGAGGTAACAACAAGGAAGTGGAAATAGCTAACGAACCATCTTTGGTATTCATCTCTCTTGGTACTACTTCAATAGCAAAAGCATCAAGGCCTTCTATTTCATCCCAAAATCTATTTTCTATAGCTTTTCAACTTGTGATTCTTTATGGAGTATTGCCCTGTAATTTGTCTCATAATCAGTTCTACATCACCTTGGGCTTTCAAGATCTTTATTCCTTTTTCCTTTGTAGCTCTTATCCCCAGGAGTAAGGCTTCATACTCTACAATGTTATTAGTATTTCCAAACTCCAATTTAAAAGCCATGGGTTCAAGCTCCCCCTCAGGAAGTATTAACACTACACCTACATCGAATCCTGATGAGGAACAACTTCAATCAAATTCTAATGTCCATATGGAAAAAGACTCTTCTTCTTCATTGAGGGTTTTTGGTTTTGGATCTTTGATTCCTTGCTCATTCAAGGTATCTTCAGCAAACAACATGTAATTGCTAAACACTAGTTCTTGATAGAGGACTTGTGCTTTAGGGTCATCTAACTTTAAGACAATAAATTTTTCCTTTTCCTCATGTTCCAAATTAACTTTCTTGCTCCCTATGGGAATAACTACTTCTAACTAGTCAAGTTTTATTTCTCCTCCTAAATCTTGGAAAAAACTCCTACTTAAGAGAAGGCCATAGCTTGCCAGAATATTTGCAACTAGGATAGTCAATAATAGTTTCTTTTTAATATGAGAAGCTAGGGTTACTTGAGAATCTTTGATTTATTCAAGCAAGGGGACTTGTTCAACATCCATAGAATAACACCTTCCATGAATGTTAGTAAGGGTGAGGCCCAAGGTTTTAGCTATAGAATAAGGCATCACATTGTTTGATGTGCCTGAATCTATTATACAATTACTTTATTTACATCTGTTGATATATAGTGAGATGTAGAATGGGACAAGTTTTTGCCCAGGAGAGGTTGCTAGGATAGTGGAATCTTCTTGGTTAAATAGGTTAGATGTCAAAGATTCATCTTCCTCCTCAATGATCACATTATGATTCAAATTTGGAGTGTTCCCCTTACATCGATATACTAATATTTTCAACTCGGAGGGGTTAGATTTCAGATAATCTATAGGGGAGATTTGAATTTTTGATTCTTCAAAAAATTGGATGAAATCAAAAGGGATCTTGTCCTTACCTATTTGAGATATTGATGCTCCTTGATTAATGCAAATATTATTTGATGAAGAGTTGGGTCTCTTCCTCAAGCATGATTGGAGTGTTGCTTTTTGAGTTTTTGACCTTGGGTTAGTACTATGTATGAAGTTCCATCAATAGTTGCATGGAATTCACCCTTTGGCTTAGAATTAAATTCATATTCAAAGAATAAATTTCTAGAGTCACCATTTGAGTATGAATTTGACTCGTGGCAAGGGATTGCATTGCTCAACTCATTAGTAGATAACAACCACATCATACAAGTAGTTTTTGGGTAGCTTTCACTATCATGATCTATTGTCAAATGGAACACACACATGTTTCCTTTCTTTGGTGTCACTTCAATCACCAATCGTGGTTGTGATCCTATAAGTTGTAGAAATTTTCCATCATTACTCCTTCTCGATGGGTTTTGATAGTTCCACTAGTAAGAGTTATTTAACCCAAGTAATTGTCTCTTTACTACCACTAGTTCATTTGATAACTTTTAAATTAATTCATCAGATGAGGTGGTATTTTTGGAACTTCCCTTGGTTTGGAGTTCCCTTTTCCACTTCTTGGTAGAGATCAGGTCATCTTCAAACTTGATTGCTTTTTTGTGTGCATCCACTAAATCTGTGGGATTAGACCTTCTTAAAGCATAATTGATGTCCAGTGGCATTGCACTTATAAAGAATGTTTTCAAATTGCTAGTAGTAGGTCTATTAACTATCAAGATCCTGTTAGTGATCTTATTAAAAGTTTCAACAAAGTCCCTCATACTCATGGTGGGTTTTTTTTTAATGGATGTCAACTGTGTTAACAAGAAATGCTTGTCTTTTGTGGTCTTGAACCTTGTTTCAAAGGTCATTCTCATTGTATCACAATTGGTGATTGAGCCACCATCCAAATGATAAAACTAGTCTATTGCACTTTCCATCAAGGTTTCTATGAATAGTCTTATAGCAACATCTTCATGAGAAACCCCTAAGATATGAGTAGTTGTAAAGAAGGCCTTAATATGCTCATCTGTAGTAACCTTCCCATCACCTAAAAATTTAGGGAAATTCTTCCTTGAACCATATGGGAGTGGGTGATAAGTCGTTAGTGCTAACAGACCTATTGCTACAACCCAAGGAGTAGCCATAATTATTCTAGTAAGGTATGGCAGAAAATTGACAACTAGGGGAGTAGTAACTCTGTGCAAGGCCAATACTTGGCAGGTAGTATGTGAAGATCTTTGATTTCTAACAGGTGAAGGTAGTCTACTTTGATTTTTCTTTTCACCTTTTGGCTTAGGAATATCTAGGATGGGAAAACCAAGTTCTATAAGCTTGTCAAAACTAGGGTATTGCCCACCCTATTCTGTTGTACTTATAAGGAACCTTACTTGGTCCAGGGTGTGTTGGAATTATTTCTTGTAAAGAAAATATCAGGTGGATTTAAACTTGATGCCAGGAAACAAAGACAAAGATAATCCCAAGGATGAGCTAAATCCAATATTTAACAAGGCTAAATCTTAGTTCTAGGCCAACATTAATAAATTCATTAGGACTCACTTCACTTTAGGCTCTACTAAGCCAAGGCAGAATAACTTAAGGGATTTATCTTATTAACTTAATATTTTTTCTTTGCAAGAAATATCCCCTATAGTAGAAATGGTCAAATCTTCTATGATTTGTTGGCAAATCTTCCAACTGCAATAGCCAATTATAATTAAAGAAAGCATAGTAAATAAGCCATGACCAATACTTCTATCTCTTCAATGCATGAAAGTAAATTGATTTGTTGTTGTGATTGTTATGTAAAAAGGTGAATCAGCAATGTACTCTTGAATTTTAGAATGGACCAGTGCTTTATCTAATGGGATATAGAGTTAGAGATTAGCAGTTTTAGACCTTTTTAATCAACTTGTGATTGAAAATGTCAACATTAAACTTTTAGTTTCATTCTAATTCTCATCCTTTCCATAAACCCTAAACCTTATCAATTATAGAAAGCAATTACTTGATTCTTTAGATCAGCAGCAATCAATAAGAGACATACAACATTTTGGATTGCATTAAAATAAAGAGAAACTTGTCTATTCAATCCCAAAGCTATAGATATATGAAAAAGAGACAAAACTTCAAAGATAATGATATTTAAGGATAAATCCTTCAACTTAAGTCTTAACACTGCAAATAAAACTCATAGTATGACATACAAATAAAACCATTGGTCCCAAATATTCCTTTTGTATTCAAGTATGCATACATGTGAACTCATTTAGATTATTACAAAACAAAATGGACGAATTGCAAAATAATACATGACACATATAAAAATTTTACAGACAACGGACCTCTACTTCTCATCTTGGGAATCCATTTATAGGATTGCAACAAGCTACAGATGAGAGGAGGACACACATCAAAATTTCAATGGATACATCAAACTTTTGGAAGATGCATATAATATCAATAAAAAAGATATGTATCAAAGATGACAAAAAAGAATTAATGTCTATCCTTTAGTCTCTCCTTTTCCTTATACTTCATCTACTTGGCTTACAAAATATCTTAGCTACCTCATTGTTGAACTGATTGAGTATCAATACTAATCCTCTTGGCTATGAACATTCATCCTCCTTAGTATCTTTTGTCTGAAACAAGACCTCAGCAGTGTCCTTTTTTTGGCATTGGTGTTCCTTATCCCTCTTCTCTGAGCTAGAGAAATCCTTTTTTTTGCTTGTGCTAGTTGCTCTTTGAAAGATGTGATTTCATCCTCAAGTTCCTGAATTTTGGCCTCAAGCTTAGGAATTTTTTCTTTATACACATGGTTGCACCCAAATCCTACTAGTCGAGAAGCTTATTATTAATTTCACAACATTATGTTTTTGTCAAAATAATATCCTATGATATTACGACAAAGGTAGCTGAAAAAACCTTTTGTAACATCGCATTACTACAACCTTGGCTTTTCGATCTTATGAACACACTTTGAAAAACTCTTGTTGACTAGTCAAACACAGAGGAAAAACCTCTTTACGATCTTATGACATCCCTTTTGTCATAGAGTCAGCATCAACCCCATCTCCTTTGATGATCACATGACAAGTGGCTTCATAGCATCACAGGTCACTTTTCTTTAACCTATGATCATATGATCATGGCTAAGCTCACCTTTTCATAACATCACAGGGGATCCCACTTTTCTTTACGATACTATGCCAAACCCCTAAAACTTTCATATCATAACATCAGTGGTTTATCATTTTTCTTGTGCAATCTTATGATCATGTCTTAATCATAAGATTGAGGATCCCTCTTCATAACCTTGAGATCTCATGATGAACAATTCATCCTAAGATCAGAGACCATTGCTTGTGATTCAGCTTAAACCTTTTTTGGTCCCACTAATTCTGACATCAAACACACCTGGCACTCCTATGCTAGCTCTATCCAATTAGGAAGCAGACACCTATTTGACAGCTCATCTCCTTGTTCACCTTTATCATCTTTACAACCTTACAATGACAAAGTATCATTCCATCTCAATGCCTTCATATTTCCTTTATGATCCCATGATGAACACCTTGTCACAAGATCATAGCTGCCCCTATTACTACTCCCAATAGCATGAAAAGCCTTTCATTGTAACATCACACTATTGCAAAAATTCTGCTTGGTGATCCTACGATCACCATATGAATCATAACATTGTAGAAGACAATAACACAAGTCACTCAAAACATTATACAATCATACGATAAAAAGGATATCGTATGATCAAGGAAACTCAAAATTTTATCTATGATAACATGACACAATAACAAGCATGATATTGGGAAAGACTACAACTCCTGTTTATGACATTCCACTAACCCTCCATCATAACATCATAAGAAACAATGCATTTAAAGAAAAGGAAACCTGCTCATTCAAATGGCCTAGGGTTAGGGAATAAAATAATGGAGACCATGCAAATTTTCTAGGGTTAAACTATGAATGGAAACAATATAAACATAACCCTATCAAAAAAAAAAAAAATTCACCACAAAATTTAAAATTTTATCATCAGTGGAAAGAAGGAGCTATCAAGGTGCTAGATTAATTTTTTACCTAAGCTTCATGTCCTAAACATCTTTTTGTGCTTTATATTTCTCTCCTCTAAATAATTTTTTCTAATGCTTCAACCCTAGATTCTTCTTCTTCCAATATTTGGTTAGCATTCCTGTAATGCTCAACATTCCTCTACTTTCTCCAAGCAAATGTATTAAGGCATGAGATTATATCTTCTTGGTCATCTTGAAACCCAAGATCAAGTTGGACTATTGGAAATATGTTTTCATGAGGTAGTACCATTTTCCCTCATGTTAAAGGCTTATTTAGTCAAGCAATTTTTTGTCTCCCCAACAGAGTAACCAAAAATTTGTTGGTAAACAGATTATTCTTTCTAATTTTAACTCTTCAACACCCTAATTTGTGAATGACATCTAATTACAATAGTTGGAAAGTCACTTCTGAAAAGACTTACTTTCCTTTGAATTATTAGGTACAACTCCCTATTGTGAAATTTGCAATGAATTTTGTTTACTCCTAAATCTAAACAAGGTATGTTCTTAACCAGAGAATGGGAGAGGTAAACCAAATCAAAACTATATAGGATTTAACTTAGGCAAGAAATGATATTTTGAGGGTTGAATAAGTCTATGAACTCACACCTCTTATGAACTCATAGTTAATAGGTACTAAGGTTAACTAATCTATCTAGAAACTAAATTGCAGTATGAGAGAGAGAGAGAGAGAGATTAAATTGAATAAAAAAATCTAAAGGATCTCTTTTAAGCCTATAATGATAGTACTTATCATATTCAGCTTATTGTTTCAAAATAGGGGAATAAAGCTTTTTTTGTTCCTCATTTAAATCTAGAATAAAGAGAAAACAAGCAACTAACAATTAACCAAAATAGAATAGAAAATAATTGATACCAAAATAAAATTCAATTGACTCTACAACATCAAGTACTTCATACCAAAAATTCGCTAACCCTTTATTAATCTTTCATTATCATACATATAGGATTCTAAGATGACTGTTATAATGGAAATTCAATCGATTCATCTCCTCAAAAATGAAAAATGGAAAGGAGCCAATTTGTCTATTAAAATGATTACATAAAAAAATGAAAAGGAAGAATATGAATCACTTTGCCTTCTTTCCTTTTTCTGCTTTTTCCCTATAGGCTTTGGTAGCAACAATGATTGGAATTAGCTCTTCGTGTTTATGGATGTATACATTAGTGTATCTCAAGAGCCATTTAGAATGCTCTCTGGCCAGATCTTTAACGATGCCCAATTGGTCTTGTAATTCTTCCATGGCAATGTGCACGCATCCACCAAGCCTTTGAAGCTCAAAGATTCTATCATGGTGACTAGAAGTCATTCCTATCAAATCATCTGTGAAATTGGAGAAATTTTTTTGCATGATAGTTACTCCAATGATTGCCTTCCCTTGCCCACTAGACTGTGAGTCTATATGAAAACCTCCTAGTAGTTCATAATCTCTATATTGCTCCTTTATTTTGACTTTAGTTTCTTTAAGTCCATCCTCTACCACCATGATTATTTTAGACTTGAACTGCATGCTCTGAAACCACTCAACTAGGGCTCATCTCCTTTAGGTAAAATCTTTGCTTCAACAACCTCCTTTACCTTCATGTAGATGATCATCTTCAACAAGGAAACACAATCATTGCTCTTGGTTTTCTTTGTAGCCAAGGTGGCTCTATTTGATAATATGTTATCTTTCTCTATTTCCAATCTTAATATGGCATTACCAATCTTCTCTATAATGGATAGTCCTTCCGCCTTGATCTTTTCGCTCCACTCTCTATCTATTTGGAAAAAATGCTTATCTTCCTGGAGCTAGGAGATAAGTGCCTGGATGTAAATAATAGTGGGATCTCTAGTAATGGGCATCTCAAAGATGCTTGCCAAAGGGGTGACTAATTGCCTTATTAAACCATTCAATTCCTATATTTTCACTTTCATCTGGACCTTTGACAAGTTAAGGCTTTGTAGCTATCCTCTGATCACCTCATTTGTGGACTTCCACAAGGCAACTTTGGTATTGTGTTTGGCTTCCCCAAGATCCACCAAATGCATGGTGAAATCATTTGTAGTCATATCCTTAATCTTTCCTTCTTTAGTAGGTTTTTCTATTTCCATTATCAAATGCCCTATTTTAGGGTCTTGCCCAAGGATAGACAAGGTCTTTTGTTTCTCAACCTTAGTCATTTTAGATTTGGAGTGGACAGCAAGGGATAAGGTATCCTTGTTGGGAGCACCTTCATCCTTCCTCTTTCTCTTCCTATCCAAAGTATCTTCCAACCATGAATCTATTCCTATTACCTTTGAAGCTGACCCAAGAGCATCTATGCCAAACATTTTCATTTTTTACTAGAGTGATTACTTTTGGGCTTACGAAACAAGCTTTAAGGGCTCTTTGCTTTTCTCTATCTCTACAGTCTTCTTGGTTGCCTCATCTGATTTAGTGGACTCGCTATCACTACTTCCTCCATCTCCTAAGTCCACTACTTGCACATGAGGGTTACTTGGTAGGAGAAGTACATCACTTGTAGATGGAACTAGACTACTATGAGGTGAGGGAACCAAAGTAATAGAACTATCTTTCAATTCATCCACCTTCTTAGCTTCTAGCTAGGCACCAATCATTAGGAGGGAGTTATCCTAACAAGTCTTAGCCATAGGGATATTTTTTTCTAGAGGTTGATCACCTCCATGTGCTAGTTGAGTTGGTCCTTGAGTTATGGCCAAGGTTAGACCTGATGTGCCACCTTATGAGGAGGAAGTAGGGGCAACTACTGGAGAAGCTTGAGTGGGTGTGCTTTCACTTTGACACCTTCTTGTTGAAGTCCACTCGACCCACTTTCCAATCCTTTTAGTAATTAGGGCCATCATGACATCTAGATCTTGTCTAGTATCCTCATAAGGCTCTAAGTTGATAGGATTATTTCTTAGCTTTGTTAAATAGGTATTAATATACACATTCTACCCATCATCTTCCACTTCCTCCACATTGATATCAACTTTATACATTTTCACTTGATCTACTGTGAGTTTGGTGAAAGCACAATCACGACTCTTGAATTCATCCTTGCAATCGGCCCAGTAGTCTTCAATGGTGGTGATGTTTTTTATAACACTTCCAATCTACAACACTTCCCTTATGTATCCATTTGGATCAAACATAGTGACACAAGGAAAGGATGAATAACTAGGGCCAAAGGGTCACCCGGCTATCCAAACCACCCTGCAAGAGTTAACACAATGGAAGCAAACACAAAGAATAGAAACCAAAGGAGGAGGAAGAGTGAAATACTTTTATTGATTCATCAAAATATCTTCATACGTGTCTAGTTGTAAGGTATTTTAGGTTATGGCCAAATATAAAGACATTCACATTCAAAGATCCAACAAAAAATTCGCACTTTCCAATTTTGCTCTCCAATCCTCTTCCAAAACTACCTCCCCAAAACTCTAAGCCTAAACACTCTATATATAATTTCCAAAATGGTGTATGGATCATTCTAGAACATTACATAAGAGGAAGGTCAACCTAAAAATAGTTTGGACACATCCCAAAAAAAGATTTTAGCATAAATATCGTGATCAAAAGAAATCTTGCAAGTCAGCTCACAAAAATCACGTCCAAATGCTGACATTCATCATAAACAAGGAAAATCAACCAATGAAGGGTCACTCAACATACACTAGGTAACTCGGCACATGAAGAGTCACTTGGCATACATTGGGTAACTCAACACATAAATGAACACTCAGTCAACACTAGATTGCTATAGTAACTCAGCACCAAGTTCTACAGTAACTGGGCACCAACTAAGTACTACAATAACATGACACCAACTAAGTGCTACAATAACTCAGCACCAACTAGAGCTACAGTAACTCAGCATCTATTAGAGCTACAATAACTTGGCATCAACATGCAAAATGAACAAAAAATGAGCAAGATAACAAGGCTACCCAGGATGCTCCTACATCAGACAACCAAGGTTGAAAGAAATGATTCTCCTAAATCATTGAGATGTCACAATTTGAGTTGAATCCAACTCAAATTGAGAAATCCATGAAGTGTCTTCAATAGGCCTATTCTTCCACTTCACCAAATATTCATAGTAATATTTTCCTCTTGTGCCCTTGCCAACTGTCTGATCTAATATTTGTTCAGCATCTTTAATATGCTTCTTAGGATAATCTTCTAATACACAAAGTTCATCATTTGACTCATGATACTTACACAAATTAGCAATATTGAATATAGGAGTTATATCCATGTCATCAAGTAACTCAACTTCATAAGCATTACCACTATCAAACTTCTTCAAGATCTTACAAGGTCCAAATTTCTTCATCTTCAAGTTACTGTATGTTCCAATTGGGAATCTTCCTTTCTTCAGATGAACCATCACCTCATCACAAACTTGAAAATCATGGTGTCTTCTAGACTGGTCAGAATTCTCTTTATACTTCTGATTACTTTTTTCCAACCTCAACTTCACTTCCTTATGTAAAGACTCCATAAAATTAGCAAATTCTTCTCCTACAGTGCTTTTCTTTTCTTCACCAACAACATCTCTCAAATCTGATACTTCTCTAGGCTTCATTCTAGTAACAATCTCAAAAGGTGTCTTCCCTATACTCCTATTCACAAAATTATTATATACAAATTCAGCGTGTGCCAATACCATCTCCCAATTACTTGTCTTATTCCCAACTAAACATCTCAACAAATTACCTAAGCTTCTATTCACAACCTCTATTTTTTCATCTATTTGTGGATGAAATGTAGAACTAAACTTCAATTTTGTACCCATCTTCTTCCACAAAGTCTTCAAAAAATAACCAACAAACTTATTGTCTCTGTCAGAAATAATGATTGTTGGTAATCCATGCAATCTCACAATCTCTTTAAAGAAAAGTTCAGCCACATGCTCAGCATCTGATGTCTTCTTACATGGCATGAAATGAGCCATCTTAGAAAAAATTTCCACTACAACAAATATGGAATCATACCCCATCACTATTTTAGGCAATCCAAGAACAAAATTCATACTAATGTCACTCCAAGTTTTCTCAAGAACAGTAATAGGTGTATACAAACTAGTATTTTGACTCACTCTTTTTGCAACTTGACAAACTCCACAACTTTTTATAAATTTATGAACATCCTTATACACTTGTGGCCAATAATACTTCTCTTTCAGCAAACTTAATGTCTTATCAATTCCAAAATGTCCAGCTAATCCACCATTATGCTTTTCCTTAATCAGATTCAACCTCATAGAACATCTAG
Source organism: Cupressus sempervirens (assembly GCA_028749045.1). Taxonomy (NCBI): domain Eukaryota; kingdom Viridiplantae; phylum Streptophyta; class Pinopsida; order Cupressales; family Cupressaceae; genus Cupressus; species Cupressus sempervirens. Next base: position 486,781,709 of record CM053792.1, read on the forward strand.
GAATACACAACCGAATACCTTTGAACAAACCTCCTTGAATGAAATAATCATCATACTTATGTGATTTTTTAGATTTGGTGCTTTGCACTCTCTCCATGCCTCAAAAAAATTAGGATCAGCATCATACAACTCTTTCATTTTATCAAAACCAAGAACTTCAACCTTCATTTCAGTCAACACAGAACATCTTCTACTCAATCCATCAGCAACTCTATTAGTAACTCCACTCTTATGCTTAATGACAAATAAAATATTCTACAAGTACTCAACCCACTTCATATGTCTTTGATTCAATTTATGTTGACTTCCCAAGTATTGTAAAGCTTTATGATTAGTATACAACACAAACTCCTTAGTAATCAAATAATGTATCCACTTCTTCAAAGCTTGGACAATACCATAAAATTTTTGATCATACATAGAATAATTCCTTTTGGCATCATTCAATTTTTCAATAAAGAAAGCAACAGGTCTACCTTCTTGGCTTAATATAGCTCCTATTGCATTACCACTTGCATCACATTCAACTTGAAATACTTTGTTGAAATTAGGTAAAGCCAATATAGGTAATTCAACAACCTTTTGTTTCAAGTCTCAAAACTCTTATCAGCTCCATGTGTCCACTTGAATTCATTTTTATCTCCTCTCATTGTCATCATTACCACTTTTCCATTTGGTCTTGCCTTTGTCATCATTATTCCATTCATATTTGCCTTTATCTTGCACAAAACTTTCAAATCTACCACCTTCACCATAAGAACTACCTCTACCTCTTTGAAATTTACCACCACTACCTCTTTTTCTTTGTTCATGCTTCTTTGCTAAGATCTCCTTAGCTTTCAAGGCATATTGATATGCTTCTTCAACACTTTCCAACTTCACAAAACTTATTTCATCTTGAATTCTAGATCTCAATCTATTTATGTACCTCACAATTTTCTCAACTTCATCATCCACATGTCCAGATCTAATGTCCAATCTATAGAATTCCTTGGTATACTCTTTCATAGTCATGTCCTTTTGTTTCAAACTTTGCATCTTTCTCAACAAGCTAACTTGGTAATCAGTAGGAAAGAATTTTTTCTTTACCTTGTTGACCATCTTTGCCCAAGTTATGATCTTCTCCTTTCCTCTCCTTTGTCTATCAATTTGCAAATGTTCCCACCATAGTGATGCATGACCTTTCAACCTAGTGACTGCAATCTTCACCTTTCTATTATCAGGAGTGTTTTCATATTCAAAGAACTTCTCCATATCTAAGATCCAATCTAACACAGCATTGGTATCCAATTTTCCATCATAAGGAACAACTTCTATAGTAGGCTTTGAATTTTCCCTAGACAACACTTGCAACAATCATTCCTCATCTTGATCTTCTTTAGGTTCTAGATTATGGTTTGGTGCTACTGCTTCATCATCACTTACATCATCAAGATGTGCTCCTCTCCTATGGTCTATCTTCACAATATCTAATCTGGTTACAATTTGTCTCAACTAATCTAATATGGCATTATCAGCATTTCCTCTACCATAAACCATCTTTACAAATTAGGTTCTTGCAAGATCGTAACCCTCTGCAAATTATAGGTCAAATCCATAGATTTTCCACCCTACAATCAAATCCAAATTATGGTTCTACATGATCCAATCTTCACAAGGATGAACCTCAAGCTCTAATACCACCTGACATAGGGAAGGGATGAATAACTACCAAAGGCTCACTTGGCTATCTAAACCACCCTGCAAGAGTTAACACAATGGAAGCAAACATAAAGAACAACCAAAGGAGGAAGAAGAGTGAAATACTTTTATTGATTCATCAAAATATCTTCATACATGCTTAGCTATAAGGCCTTATAGGTTACAGCCAAATACAAATGCATTCACATTCAAAGATCCAATAGAAAATTTTCACTTTCCAATTCCACTCTCGAATCCTCTTCCAAAACTACTTCCCCAACACTCTAAGACTAAACACTCTATATATACTTGCCAAAATGACTTGTAGATCATTCTAGAACATTACATAAGAGGAAGGCCAACCCAACAATGGTCTAAACACATCCCAAGAAAAGATCTTAACATAAATACCATGATTGAAAGAAATCCCACAAGTTAGCTCATAGAAATCACGTCCAAATGCTGACACTCAGCATAAATAGGAAAACTTAGCACATGAAGGGTCACTCGGCATACATTGGATAACTTGACACATGAAGAGTAACTTGGCATACACTAGATAACTTGGCACATGAAGGAATACTTGGTCAACACTAGATTGCTACAGTAACTTAGCACCAACTAAGTGCTATAGTAACTCGGCACCAACTAAGTACTACAGTAACTTGGCACCAACTAAGTGCTACAGTAACTCGACACCAACTAAGTGCTATAGTAACTCGGCAACAACTAAGTGCTATAATAACTTGGCACCAACTACATGCTACAATAACTTGACACCAACTAGAGCTATAGTAACTTTGCATCCATTAGAGCTACAGTAACTCAACATCAACATGTAGAATGAACAAAAATGAGTAGGATAAAAAGGCATGCCAGGATGCTCCTACATCACATAGGCCTCAAAACCTCATACATCTCTAATTTATATTTCATCTCAAATACCTCTAACATGTTATTTGCATTAGAATGGGACTCAAAACTGAAAGCTCCCACCTTCATAGGAAACTCATAACCTTTCTTCTTTAGATTCCCACTCAACACGTTCACTTAAATCATTTGCCTCATGATCTTGATCAACATGATCATGTTGCTTTGATATCTTGGTAGCTTCAAAGGGAATCCATCAAAAGCTGCAAGACACAAATATGAAAATTATAGGAATTGGATCAAATAACTCCTAAACTAACTAATGGCCACCATAGCTTTGGGACTAAATCTCCTCTCTGGGCATCCTTGGAGCTCCCTGAAAATTATCACGGTAAATGCATCATTGACTCTTATATACTTTTCATAACTATTTTCCAATTGGAAACATGGGTAGAACTCATAAGACTTCACGTCATCAAAGAAATTTTCTACTGTTGGGAGACCTGGCCATAACTGTAGAGAAGCTAACATGTAAATCAGAAAGGAGGACATATAGAAGGTGTTGTATAATTTCACAACATGGAGAGCATTGGACAAAATCTTTCTTACCTCGTGAGCCCAATCAATATATTGGGTATCAGAGAAGATAACTTGCACCAAAAAGAAATATTGCTCAATGAAGTTTAAAGCTTTTACCTCACCTTTCAATCCGTGCAAGAGAACCAAGATGTTGTCAATCTCAGGCTTGAGATTAGTACCAAAAAGAGTCTTAGGAACCTTACTCTTGGCACTCTATAGTTTTTGAAACCATGATTGCATGATTTCCTTTCTCTAAATCATTTTATTTGCCAAAAACTCAGAGATGGCTCCACCAATTGTCAAATCTAAAAAATCCTCCCACTCTGGAAGTCAAAGGAAATTTACCACTTTTTGTTTATCAATTGAGATCATTACTATGTCATCTAGCAATAAAATTTGTCTAGTGTCTAGGTTATAATGATTTATGCATTCATATATCAACTCCAGTGCTTGGACTATAACTAGAAAACCTGGTGCTTTGACTAGCCCGCATCCTCGGCGATTCTAAGTAAAGGGATGAATAGGCTTTGATCTTACTCTCTTCTTAAAATCTTGCATGTCATAGAAACAAAGAGAAGTGTCCATGAAATTCTACAGTGAAGACTTGATTCCATTCAATCTGTTGAAACCCGCAAATCTAGTTGTCATTCTATTTGAAACTAAATTTTGAATCAAGAAAACAAAAGGAATAGGAAATGTGTGTATACTAGCTTTTTGAAAAAGTAATGCAATTTTAATAGAATAATAGTTCAAGAAAGAGTAGTAGGTTAGTAATTTTTCACGTTTCCACCTATGTAGGGGCTTTAATTCACCTGTTCATCTTCAGAATTCACACCACACAAATGAATTGAAGGAGAGATCTATTGGAATAGTAAATGCATAGTTTAAATAGGTATTTAGGTGTATTTTAACTATTCCATTGGCCCAAAAATAACTTTCTATCTCTCATACTTACTTTCCCATTTTCCATTAAGTTTTAGGAAGTTATGAATAGAATACTTCATAAGAAAATATTTGTTAAGTCAAATTCTGCTTAATAGATCTTTCCTATAATGGTTAGATTATTTCTATATCATCTTGAGATTTTTTTCACATGAAATATGGGTTCAATCCACTTACCAACTTGATTTTCTTTAAAATCTAGAAAATTATCCTCATGGGTTGAAAACTCGCCAAGGAGAAGACAATTTCCATTTCTCCTCCCAAGCTTCGCTTTTAACTTTACCTTTTGATTATGTTTTCCCTTGAGTTCAGAAATGTAGAAAAGTAGTGCACAAAATCACTAGGGCCCACCTTTTTTTTCTTTTCCCTCAAAATTACCTTTTGTGAGAAATGGACTTCATGGGTTGAAAACCCATCGAGGAGAAGTCAATTTCTAGTTTTTTTCTTGGAATGATTATAAGAGCTGAAATGAATCCTGAATACTTACTAAGATAGATAATTGTAAGAGGAATATTAATTTTTTATAGGGAACCTTATTATCCTCTTATTTTGACCTGTATGCATCATTTGGTACTCTTCATGGGAAATCACCTTCATGGGTTGAAAATCCACCAAGGAGAAGACAAAGTTTGGATTTTCGCAAGCTTCCATTCTCATGGAGAAAATGATGGGTCTTGCAAATAATATTTTCATGTTTTGGTCATCTCCATTAGATTAGGTACTAAGTTACTTGCAACATCCCTCAACACAAAGGAAAAACCATCCAGCTATGAAATGTGGAGAAGGGAAAAAAATGAAAATTTTGATGAAGATTCCTATTGCGTAAGGGGACTTAAACTTGAATACACCTAGGACCTTACTAAAGCACAAATTTCCAATTTCAAATTCATTAGAGGATGAAAAGTTGGGCAAAAAAAGATAAATTATCTAAGATAAATGAAGACTTGAAGGCAAGTGCAAACCAGTTGTCACTTGACCCAAGCTACAGTTCTGTTCACTACTCATAGATCATATTTTTGACTAATTTGCAAGAAAAATTATTAAGGGAAGAAGTCAGGATTAGGGCCACACTTGTAGACATCCAAGGCATGATTCTTCTAAACATGGATGCATTGCAAAAACACATTGCACATGTCAAAACTCTCATCCATGATAATAACTTTTCCATAACTGATCACATGATGGAGTTATCAATAGAAGTACATATTGCATGTCATGCGAGCAAGGTGTTACAAGAAACATGGGACAGGACTATGGCATTGATTTTGAAGGTACATTTTGACTTCTTGTCACATTTGGCATTACCATGTAGCATATTTTTTCGACATTTATGTCAAAAAGGGGGAGAAGTAACGTATAAGATGATATATATATATATATAGGGGGGGGGGGAGATATATGTATATATACTGAGAAAAAGTATAATATGTGTATAACATGAGATATAATGTATGGAGGAGTAGCATAATATTACACAAATACCTATATAGATATTTAGAAAACATCTTTTACAAAAGAAATTTTTTGAAAAATCTAAAAAATAGAGTATGTTACTGAGTTGAAGGCACGGGATGGAGATAAAAGAATGTTTTGAACTTGAAATTTTAACAATTCAATTTTGGATTGATAAGTGTTTTTGTCAGTAATGCCAAAGGGAGAGATTCTTGGCATTAAGGTCAAGTTTGTTTATTCGTGACTCACACTTAGTCAATTGGTTAAGTTGCTATTGAGCTTATCTTTCAATTTTTAGTATTAACCAAGTACTATAGTTACTACCAATCAATATGATTGTTATCGAGTTCTACAGTTGCTACCAAATTCTAGAATTAGTATTCAATTCACACCGAGTAGTATCTACCAAGTTGATTAGTGATAGTGCAAACTGAGTTTCACAATATTAACTAAGTTGCATAGTGTTGATCATGGTCTTTAGTGTCTACCCATCTCCCAGTGCCAGTGATGTGAATCTGGTGTTGATTGAGCCAAGGTGGGTCAACCAAGTGATTCAATTTATACCAAGCTTCTAACTCTATTGAGTGCATGACAATGCTAAGTGTTTACACTAGTTGCCGAGTATTAGAACCTCACTGAGTTTATCTTCAAAACCCGAGTGCCAGTAGTTGACCCAACTTTGTGATCTTATGGAAATCTATGTTGTAGCTGACTTTGATGAATTATGTTTTAGATTGGTATATATGTAATGTATTGTATCATATCCAAATATATATATAAGAAGTGTGAATTAAGAAGGCTACAAGTAGTATAAGGAGTAGAAAAGATTTATCTATCATAGCAAGATAATCATTACATATCAAAGGAATCTCAACCAAAAAATTAGAGTTAGATTAGAGATCAACCACTGCTTCATCCTAACAGGTGTATCAGTTAAATCCTTTAATCAGGTAGACTTAATAGTCTTTTGAAAATCTCTTTACTGAGTGCATACTTCATTGTATGTTTTGTAAATCCTTTAACAAGGTGGACCTAGCAGTCCTTATTTCTCCTAGCAAGGTAGATCATTAGAAGTGATCAATTGTAAGCCTTAATTGGCCAAATTTATACTGTGGTACTAAAGCTTGTGGGTATCATCCCCACCCCAGTTTTACTTTCTATTTGGAAGGTTTTTGGATCACCATATCTTGTGTCAAAGTGTTATGAATATTCTACTACTTTCAATCTTTCATGCATGAAATTAGATCAAAATATATATGAAGGATTAATTGGTGAAATAAGATAAAGTTTTATTGGTTCCTAATTTACCCCTCCCCTCTCAGTAACCTAGCCTATCCTATATTTCCAATATATGAAACTAGTGATTGAAAGTGTTGGTTCATCAATTTGAATGTATAGTTCAACGATTCAAGTTTGACAATTCCAAGTAGCCCATACCATTTCAAAAGCCCAAGTCCAGTGATTTGTATCTAGCAATTTGATGATATCAAAATTCAATATGGAGGAGCATATATTAGCATCACAAATGAATCACCCCATATCCATAAACAACATCTAATATTATGTAAGTCTCTCTCCTCTAAAGACCCAATACATGGAGCCATTATCATCATGAGTAGACTCAGTCTCCTCAAATGAATTAAATAAAACTATTCATACCAAACTAAGTATGCATAAATATGTACTTACATATTATATTATCTCTTGTTGATTGAGTAAAGATCAAATGCAATCTTCCAAGGTGATAAAATTGCATATGTAGATGTATGTATGTATGTATGTATGTATGTATGTATGTGTGTGTGTGTGTATGTATGTATGTATAAATGTGTATCTTTGCATCTTGTTGTTATGCCCTTGTGATTTTTATATATGTATATATGTGTATCTATTGATACATACACACATATATGTGTGTCTATGTATGTATGTATGCATGTATATAAATAGAGAGATCTTTGTATATATACATACATACATACATAAACAAACACACACATGTGTGTGTACATATACACATACATATACATAAACAGAAGCTTTTCTAATCACCTTCTAGGGGAAATATAAAGAGATGTGTGTTTAGAAGGAAAAGAAAAGAACATTTAAATAGATACCTCTTCTCCCCTTGAAGAAAATTGCAAAGCACTACTACATTTGGGTCCGAATACACCACAAGTTACACCATTGTTGTAAATTGTTGTCATAATTTGACCCCAAATTTTGTAGTGCAAAGGGCACAATGATCACAAGGACATGACATGACAAAAAAATCATAGAGCAATGACACAAAGATCACAAAGGCATGGCAAAAAACTGTAGAGATCACAAGGGCACGACAATGAAATGTAGTGATAACAAGGGCATGACAATGAAATTGTAGATCTCCATTGATCTCCACCAAGAGCATGAAAACAAAATGTAGAGACCAAAGTAATGAAATGCACCAATGACAAGGGAAAAACAATGTTAAGAGCTCTCCACCCTCTTTCACCCTCTTTTGCACATAGCTCTCCACAATCAAACAATTGGGGAATGATTTATGTCATGTTTTATTTTTCTTTTTTTATATCTAAAATCAACTTCACATTTATTTCTAACTTTGGCATAGGTGTTTGATCCTTGGTAACTTTCATTTCAACATTTCATCATTCAATTTTTCAAGTTTCCTCTTCATTATACAGTCCTTTCCACCCTAAAAACCTCTCTGTTACTTCATTAAAATCAAGACTTGAACAAAGCCAATGATACAAAAACTACTACCACTTTGAAAAAAATGTTGCCTCCAACATTGAAACCATATGATAAATGGCAATAGCACATGCCTGAGCCATAACCTAGTTAAATTGGTCTTGCTGTTGATTAGTTGGGTTGATTACAAATTCTTGTAGACCTATAATCAAATTAGGTATGATAAAATGAACAAACAATTATTCCTAGCTAGTAGGATCAAATACAATTTTCCAAGGTGATAAAATTGCATATGCAGATGTATCACTTGAATGTCATGCATGAAACACATTCCCAACCTTGAAACACTCTTATAAGAAATGACAAAGAAAATGTAGATGCAATAAATGAAAAATTGCACTTGTAGTCTTTAAATATATAGGGAGATCTTTTTGAAGGTTCTTATTACATATTAGCCACAATAGAAAAATTGATCCAGCTGCATACATATTCTAGAATCCAAATAATTAAACAATATAACTCACTCAACCCATGCTAAGTGACTTAGCTCAAGATCCTACACAAATATAATGTAGACTATGAAAAATGGGCAGAGTTAGCAAGAAATTTTAGAAAAAACATATCATAGTAGATATTTTTAGAAAGAAACAAGTCATAACCTAGTTAAATTGGTCTAGTTACTGATTAGTTGGGTTGATTACAAATTCCTGTAGAACTATTATCAAATTAGGTATAGAAAAATGAACAATCAATTGTTCCCAGCTAGTACGATCAAATACAATTTTCCAAGGTGATAAAATTGCATATGCAGATGTATGTGTGTATGTATGTATGTATGTATGTGTCTATATATGTATGTATGTATATGTATATATGTATATATGTATATGTGTATATATGTATATATGTATGTATGTATATATGTATGTATGTATATATGTATGTATATATGTACATATATATACATGTGTATCTATATACATACATACACACATATGTGTGTCTATGTATGTATGTATATAAACAAAGAGATCTTAGTACAATAGAAAAACAATAAAATTCACGTACATATGTGAGTTTTATTATTTTTTTGATGTGCCAAGATCTCTCTGTTTATATACATGCATATACAAAGATCACAAGGGCATGATAATGGGATGTGGAGATCATAGGGCACAACTGATCTGATTAGGATCTAGGACTATTACAGAGGAATGCTAATTTATTACATAGAATTAATTTAAAACTTTTAACGAATCAAATTAACGTAAATGAAATAAGAGAACAACAAGATTAAGCTAATAAAAGAGATAATGAGAGAAAGAAGACACAAACAATTTGATCTCGGAGTTCATCTGTATGGACTACATCTCCGGGTCTGGCTCCAATAGGGGGACCGATCCGATTATCTCCAAAAATTAGGTACAAATGTTTACAAAGTCATTTCTTTGAAGTACAACAACATCATGTTGTTTCAAAGTACAGGAATAAACACTTCAAAAATCTCCCTTACTCTCAGCACTTCGATGTTCTCTCCTTTTTCTGAATGCCCCCAAGAGTCTCCTAAACCCCCTTTTTATACATGAAATTAGCCAAAATAAGGCTATAACCAAATTTACAAAAATAACCCCTTCAATTAATTCCCCTCTCGGGATAACCTGTTAGCCAATTTAGAGGATTTGGTCCCATGTCATTTTTGGGGTCAAAAATAAACAATAACCTCATTTTACTAAGGTTAGGCGAGATTGAGATAAGAATTAAATCAAACAATGCACATTCTTATCTTCAAGCGCTAAAATAGCATAGCGGTGGGTAACCATTTTGAATGGCTGGTGGTGGGCGGTTCAAACCCCACCACCGGCGGCCTTTGTTATCCAAAATTAGTGGCTAAACAGACTCAAATGCAATATCGTGCATTAATATCTTTTAATGTGACTTGCGTTCAGTTGGTTATTGGCTAAGCTTTGGAGACTAGTGGTCAAGGTTTCGAATCCCATAAAAATTTTGTCACCCGCCAACTTGGCTGAAGAACGAGGTCATGCTGACATCATCCCCATTTATACTTCTTTGTTAATTTCAAACTGCCATATCTTTTACATACGGGCTCCAAATTTGATGAAACGAATGCCGCTAGAAATCTCTTGACAAGATCTTCAATTTGAAATCCATTGTTGTGCACTTTGGAGATGATTATTTTTTTTACCTTTTTTATGACCTTCGTACTCGATTTGACCAACCTTTGACTAACTGTAACTTTTGCATATGGACCCCATTTTTGTCCATTCAAATTGCATTGGATTTAGAATTGCGAGAACTTTAACTTGATGCTGATTATTGGAGTTTTGGAGATACTTCAATTTTGACGAAAGTATCCCCCGGATCAACAACAATGAAATGCAATAATTACAAGGGCACATACATACATACACACACACACACACACACACATAGAGATATATATATATATATATATATATATGTATGTATGTATGTATGTATGTATGTATGTATGTATGTATGTATGTATGTAGAGAGAGAGAGAGAGAGAGATCTTTTGGCAAATAAATGACTACGTGACTAAAAATTTTAGTCACTTGACTAAAAGTGATAAAAGTCTAGTAATATTTTGCAATTTATTAGTATATAAATGACTAAAAAAATGACTATTTTGGTCATCGAGTAAAATCACAAGGTTTAGAAAAAGCTAAGTGACTAAAAAAATGATTAGATAAATGATTAAACAATTGGTCAATAATAATTAGTCACCCAAAAAAATTCTTAAATGAATTATTGATGAATTTGTTTATCATATTAATAGATCCAATGAGTGCTAAGTGTTCCATTTATTCTCATGAGAGACTGATTTGTGTTAATCACTATTCATGAAAAATGGGTTAATGATTTTGACACAAAAACTACATGGTTAAATCCTCGCAACAATACCATAGTTTGAATTGTTGTGGAAAATATCTCCTACTTATCAAATGATCTATATTTATTTAAAATATTTTCTAACAAAAATATTTGGTATTGCCATTACGTTTAAATTAACATATTTTTAGTACTATTCTTTTATTTCGGTAGCCTTTTCTATCAAATTTGATATAGATGTTGCATTGTAGATTTTGAAAAAAATATTTGATTACATTTTGTAGAATATAATATTGATTGAATATTAATATATTTTATATTTTATATTTTTCTAATTATTAATAATGATATATATTTTTTAATTAAATTAAAAACATATATTATTATTGTTATTTGTTTACATTCATGAGATTCAAATTTGTATATTTTCTATAGTTCTTAAATTTATGTATATTTAATTGAGTTAAGAAATTATTTATTTAAATTTCTATTTATTGGTAGAGGCAAGAGCAGAAATTAAATTACATATTTTTTATTTGAAATAAATTGATAAATCTATCCAAATCTTTACGACATGGAGATGTTGTTCATATGCAACCACTAAACTTATATTTACAAAGTCTTGTGAGTGCTACTAATATAGTTATTGATATTGTATTGTAGAATAAATAAATAAATATAATAAACATTAATAAAATATAAATTATAATTTACTAATTAATATTAATATAAAATCAAAATTGTATATGAAATTAGAAACCTCTTTTAAATCAAAATGAACAATAAAACAAGAATTCTCTAACATAACAATAAATCTTTTATACTTTATTCTTTAGCATATAGACACATTGAAATCTATTTTAAATATTACAAGACAAGTATCTTTGTCAAACTTTTCAACATTCAAACATAACTCATAAATTGATAATCATATGAATAATATAAAAAGAGCTCTTTGCGAGCTTGAGTCCCTGCCTTTTAGACTTGTGGGGTATCTTCTTGAAATGGTTATGTGGAAACTTGGTGTTACAAGATTCGAAGATGACTTTGTGCCTTTGCTTTTCTTCTTTCCCCCTCTTATATTTCTGATTTCCAAGTAATATTGATGTCTATAAGTGATATTTAATATATGTCAAGAAGTCAAAAGACAATTGTAATATATATCAAGTGGAGATTGGTTATAATATAACAATCACAAAACTTAAAATTATTTTTTACCAATGAAAACGTATTACAAAAATAATAATTACTTGCATTTTTCATTAATATATTTAATTGAATTATTATTTTTTAATATGAAAAGTTACATCATCAATTAAATTTGTTAATTTTTTACAATATATAGTATTTTTAAAAAATATTTAGATAAATTATTTATCTATTTTTGAAATATTTCAAATTAAAAGTAAAATTTTAAAATTAAGAATCTCTAAACTTAAGAAATTAATATCTTATTTTTTGAAATGTGATATTTTTAACTATATTTTGAAAAACATATTTCTAACCTATAAAAAATTTAAAGAAATAAATCTATGAATCTCTAAACTCTAAAAAATTAATATTTTTTTTAATTAACATTCATTTTATGTTTGAGGACAAACAAATTTGTAGTTAAAATATGTGATTCAAATAAATAATTATTTCTTGTGAAGATGGGAACACGATAATATTGGAATATATTTTAACATGAATTTACCTCATCACTGTGGCATTGAGTATAGAATTAGTGCAGATATGTTAAAAATAAAATTACCTAGCAATGTAGAGGGACATGAAACCAATGAGTGTCCATTCGGTGTGTTAATATGGCCTTTAATATTCCATGATGCTTCACAAAAGTCAAAATTTGTTAGAATTATGGCAAGTATTAAATGTATTCTTATCTATTAATTTGTTTGAATTTTTCAATTTAAAAAACAAAATTTATGCTCCCCTAAAACACATTTCATTCTAACCACTGTTAGTGTGCACTGGAAGATGGAGACTTGCAGAGTGGTAGTTGCCCTCATTAGCTCAGTGTACTTTAATTTACTCAATACTTTTATGGACACATGGTTGAAGAATCAAATTAAATTTGACAAAAATAATAACTGCGAACTAATGGTCTTTACATTTTTATTTTATTTTTCAATTCAAAAAATAGAAATTAAGCCCAAGAAAATAGTCTTTTACCAATCAGAGAGAAGTATTTTTGTTCAGATAAATGAATTTAAAAATATACAGTTTTAAACTTTTGAAAAATGATGCATGCTAGAAAAAATTAATTAGACAGGAGTCAAAAGAAAACAATAGTTCCCTGTCTTGTATAAGGCAGGGACTAATAATATCCATAACATTTTTCTTAAGCATATACATCTAACAAAACACATTGCAAGACTTATCGTTATTAAGAAACATAATGCACAAATTAATAATCATTTTTTATATTGATAGAACTAGATGTATGTTATATTGATAGAACTAGATGTATGGTGAAGGAGGATCGAGAGAAAATTAAAGTCACCTTAAGATGAATGTATCCCCCTCTATCTCCACTCTTGTTCTATTTCCTCTATACTAAATATCTATAGAAGACACTCAGACTACGTCTGCACATTTTAGCAATCCCTTCTCTTCTTCCAGTCTAATCAATTTATACTTACAAATATAATACCTACTTGATGTTATAGTAGAAAGTTATGGTTAATTTGAGGGCTCAATCTTGAAGGACTGAAAGATTGTTCTATGTTAGTTGTGAGTATTTCATCGCTTCAATGGTGGACTCCGTGCGAGGGATTTTTTTGGTTTGAGGGTGCATCTTTGGTGTGGTGAAATTTTCATCTCATGACATAAAGGAAGTGAGGATTTTTTATTATTCTAGGGATTTTGAATACAAGAGTAGAGAATGGATTTCTCACTCAGACATCAACTAGCACATAGGCTTTTAAGCTGAGTGTGGAGGGTTTCAAATGCGGCAAAAGTGAAGGGATTTCTTAGTCAAAAATCAATATGAAAAGAGGGTTTCAGCTGAGTGTGAAAGAAAAAGAGGGTTTTGTGCCTTTTCTGCAAAGTTCATAGTTCCAAACAAGGTGTGGCTTTTCTCTTTGGTTCTTTGTCTATTCTTTCTATTTTCATTCTCCTTTTTCTTGCAATCGACACTCAAGCTGAATCATCTCAAATGGATAAACCCTCTTAAATAAAAAATTCAAACCATTTTAAAACTCAAGTGGTTCTATGGATTGCTACTAGCTTCATACTTTGTGGTCATCAAATTCTCAATTATAATATGAGAGAGGAACTTCACACATAGGTCTCCCTCTTTAACCAATTCTCAAACTAGAAGATCTCTGAGTTGTGAGATGTACCATCTTACTTTTATGGGGTCCAATTTTAATTTTTGAATTGCTTTCATGCTAGTATAGATTATATATTTAAGAGCCATCTTTTCCACTCAAGCTCACCAGCAATCCTTTTAGAATTGGGGGCAGATGATTTTTAAGAAGAATTAGGCACTAGCTCCATGCCCCTATGAAATCCAAACTCTAAAGACAACTTGTCAATCTTGGACTCACAAAAAATCTTTCTGAAATTGGGGACTTAACAAGATTCTTGTGCAAAAGATGGTTGGTTCATCATCCCTCTCTTCCATTTGAGAGGAATATCATTATAATCAATAATTTTAGAGTACCTTGCACCTTGATTTATATATAGGCTTAAGGTAACATCAGTACTAAATTGGTGTTTATTTTTCTAGCCAAATAATATTATTATTTTAGTGTTGAGCAGTATAGGTGACTATCTCCTTATTTGCAATAGCTTGACTAGAACTAGATTGTAGACACCTTGAAGTCATGTTGTGAACATAAATTCCTACAAAGCTCAACTTAGCATCCACTAATGTCATCATGAAGGAAAAAGATGATGCAATGCGAAAAGTGCATTTTTTATACAATAGTAATCCTTCCTTAAGGTCTAGCACAAGGTCATAGATGAGTCACAATCTCAAACAAATCATTAATAAAAGAAATTTAGGGTTCATTATAGTGTTAAAATACACCACACACAAGGTTTTGTTCCCCAATTAGGCTCAGTCTACATGGAAGAAATGAGGAAGCCTCTTAAATATAATCATCAAGAGATGATGTACTTAGTCACAACTTTGTTCAAATATACAAATACAACATTTTGATACTACATGTTTTCCATGACAATAAACTATACAAGCACTTAGGAGATATATCTCTCATTACATATAAGTGTTTCTATCAGCAACCTTTATATTTTCTAACAACTTATATAGAGTCCTTAATTTATTGAAATTACTGACATATTCCACAAGGGAAAATATTTCAATATAGTTTGATAAATGTTAAATCATTTGACATTGTGCTATGGGTAGGCTGACAAAAGATAGGTGATTTGATTTGATGCCCTCCTCTAGCATTACAATGAGGATTGTAGAGAAGGTAGGAAACTTTCTAGAAGGAAGGAGACAATCACAAGGTTACAAATATCTATAGATTATAAGTGGATTCTCTACCTCTACATGTCAACCTAGAAGCTTTACCAAGAGAAGTAGGGAAGATCATCCAGAAGTTGAAGCTTTACCAGGAGAAGCAAACATATTGTGGTGGTCAAATGCATAGATTCTAGGGCCCTTCTCTCCACTGCTAAAAACTTTGTTGTTATTTTAATAATGCTATTTACTTTGATAATCGAGGAAAACATGATCTAAGATCAATAGCCTTGCCCAACTTCATGCAATCTTACTCAATCTATGTGGGCTTTTAGAAGAAGAAATTTGACAAGTATTTCAGGTCACCCCTATAGCCTTATATCTCTACAAAGAATTTTTTATGAGAATATCTAATTGAAAATCCTTGAAAAGTATGTAGTGGATCAGCCCATCTTGTTATTAATTAGTTTGGAAAAATTTATGAGGTCTCAACTTTTCAGTTTTGTAGAAAATCACATCCATCAATGACCTAGGCCTTTTTTCTATAACAATATTTAGGATGCCAAAAGAAAAGTGTGTTAAAAATATTATAAAGAAATGTTTGGAAAATTTATCAAAGTATCATCTCTAATTGCCCCAACTACCTAAAAAATCTCAACCAACTTTTTTTTGGTAACCATAGGGTGAGAATGAGAGCCCAAAAACTATAGAAATATATTAATCAAATCTATGGCAGAAGCTAGCCATACTCTCTCCATTTAAGTGCTCAATTTTGGCATTTTACATGCCTAGAGGTACAATATTCTCCTTCCTCTCATGCAATCACCCCATGCTTATCCAAGAATAGTATAATCCTAATTGCATTTGAGTAGCACAATATGTGGCACTAATATTTTCGGGATGACTTCCTATCAGCACTAATTTGTAGCACAAGTGCAACTCCTGGCACATTTGTACAACATGTCCATTCCATGGCATTCATATATTCATTTAGTGTATCCTCGATCCTACACCAGATGCCATGTAAACATGTACATGCATAATGTATATATACCAAAAAAACATGTATGTACATGTTCTAACCTACAACCTTCTGCTCTTTCTCCACTCCCTTCAATTGCAGTTTTTTTTTCCCTCTGCCCATTCTCTTTACTCCCTTCAATTGTATCTATTGTTTGTGATCTATTTGCTCACCATTTTGTACAAAATTTTATCAAATAAGTAGAATATAAATCAATTTTATGGACAACCAGGGGATTTAGTCTCATACATAATTATACCCTAAAATTCATGTTCATCCACTACAAAAACTAGTATTTCAACCACTAAATGAGTCATCGATATCCAATATTGTAAATTCTCTCAAGATCTAGAAGCATAGATGAAACACTTGCATTGGTGAGAAATACTACACATTGTATTCACAAAATAATATATGGCCACATGGTCTCACATCAACATTACACCACAATCCCACAGTCCCTTAAAATTGAAATAAAAATATTTCCATGCTATTCCATGCTTATAACTGATTTACTAATTTGGATTGATTAATAGCAACCCTCATTCCCATAACCATAGTTTAAATGCATGGGTAGCCTATCATTGTGAGGGAAAGAATTTCTTGCCTGTCATCATACAAAAATAAAAGAAAAATGTGTTGGATGCATGATTCTATCCCATACAAATCCTACCAACAAGGAAGAATTGAAATTTGTCAAACCTATAATTTTAATGCAACTAGACTAAAAAGAAGTGAAAGAATAGGTTCAGCTATGATAGTCAACAATGTTTTGCGAAATTGCACTTTTTTCAATGACAAAATTAGAAACAATGCCAATTTGTGATTTTTATTTATTTTTTCTACAATAAAAGATGGATTTATTATTCAGGATTGTCGATGTTTTTAAGTTCATTAATTTCTCAAAAATACATATTATTTTCTTGATAATTGTTAATTAAAAATAGTTAAGCTATGCACCTCATCTTTTCTAATGTTAACATTAGGTTGTTAAAAAATGCATTCTTTCCAACTCCATATTTATTATTTATAGTATGGAAGGTTGTATTGTCATTGTGAGGATCATTAATAAGAACACATTTTGGACTTCATTTTCTTTCCAAATTTCTTGATATATTGAGGAGTTCATGTTCCTCCATATATTGTTTTATCTAGACACACTAAAAATATTTGTATTTCACTAAATTTAACTCCTAGTTATTACTTAATTACCAATTGCAGATATAGAATAGGAAGGTAGGTTTTGTTAGCACTTGGATAAGATAATTTCAGCATAAATGTGAATAGAGTACCACTTGGAGGCTTATATATTTTTCTTAATGTATAGGCCTCTAAACATATTATTTAGTTTTCAAGCCTGCATAGGAATATGATTGAACTTTGTAGGCATAATATTTTGCAAAAACTCACTACTATCCTCATTGTGTATGAATTTGGTGACCTTAGTTAGGTAATGAAGGATCCCTTGATCAAGAAGTCCTTTCAGGTTCATACCTTGTGCCCTCTTTTGAGATGTTGCTAAATCTAATTTGTTATCTACTGCAACATATACTTATCATATGCATCTAATGTTGAAGCAACATATAGAAACCTTAGAATACTATGGAATGTTGGAAATGTCAAAAAGAAAGCTCTTAGTCAATATACGTCCACTTATACCAAACAACATGCAGCTACTTGGTATCATCTTGTTATAGTTTGGCATAACAAAATCTTCTTCTAACTGTTGTAGACTACTTGGTTTTCTTGGAGCATAATATTGATCTCCTACATCCCATACCATGGCATGCCCATGCATTGAGAGACTTGAATATAGAATACTTCTGTTTTGGCAAGTATATCCTACATAACCAGAGCACCTAAAATCACAAACAGCATTATCACAAACACCTCCATGTAGGCTACATTATTCATCACAACCAATAGTTGAATAGTCTACTCCTATTAAACCCAAGTCACAATCACTAACTTCATTTGATTTGCATGTTCAATCCCTAGTGTAATTTGCAAGGTAAATTCTTGTTCCATGATCATTGCCAATAAATCCTAGAAAGCGGTGACATTTTCCACCAATGTACTTCCCATTATACTACATGAATTTGGGCATTGACCATGTAGGGCCAAATAATTATCCCCAAAAAGCTCATTATAAGGGGGCCATAACAACTCCCCAAAAAATTATTTGTTGGTGGTTTACTAGTTTGACTGTTTAATGGGCTAGCCCCTTATTTTTGGTTTCTTTTAATTCAAAAACAACTCCCCATTAAAATCAGAAAAGAGTATTGCTCATCCAACTTTAGGATGCTTTCCATATACCATCAACAATAATTTCCAATGTTTTGTTTTGAAATTGATGTTGATAACAACCATTTTCTTGTGTTAGAGTCCCTCAAACAAAGCCTATTCAAACTAAGGATGTTGCCATGCACCTGGAATAAGGTCCATACATTTCTCCTAGCATATAGGCATGTGTTCATGCATTGTTTTTATCAGTGCATGAACCATCATAATATGCTACAAAATTTGTACAATAATTTTTCAATGAAGATTTCACACCTTTATTGGGCTAAGGAAACTCACATTCCCATTGTGAAAAATTACCACTATAGCTTACAATAGGAGAGTAACTTTTAACCTCCCTCTTATAAGTACATCTTGAAGAATGTAAATAATTATAATGGTAAGCCACATTTCACTGATTATAGGGAGAACTAACAAAATCAGCTCCTTATGTCTGCCCCAATCAAGTTGTTCGTTCATAATTTTTTTTTTTAATACCAACTACTATCCTCCAAAAGAGAAAGTGTCATTGATGTAACAATAGACCTTGTTTGTAATTTTTCAATGAAGATTTCACACCTTTATTGGGCTAAGGAAACTAACATTCCCATTGTGAAAAATTACCACTATAGCTTACAATAGGAGAGTAACTTTTAACCTCCCTCTTATAAGTACATCTTGAAGAATGTAAATAATTATAATGGTAAGCCACATTTCACTGATTATAGGGAGAACTAACAAAATCAGCTCCTTATGTCTGCCCCAATCAAGTTGTTCGTTCATAATTTTTTTTTTTAATACCAACCACTATCCTCCAAAAGAGAAAGTGTCATTGATGTAACAATAGAGCTTGATATCAATTTTTCATGTTAACACATCATGGGCACGGTGAGAGAGAGGGATGGAGCGAGTGGGAATTGCAATTCAAATCACGTTGTTTCGAATCTGGAGAAAGGCGGGAGACAGGAGACCACATCTGCAGGAGGGCATGCAGCAAGGCATGCAGCAAGCGCAGGGCAAGAAACGGAGGGGAAAGATGAGGATGCCTCAAAGGATGGGGACCCACAGGTTTTGATGCCCCATCCAGGTGAGAAGATTCCCCCTCCCCCCCATGTGGGCAGTGGGCCGTCTGGGACATGGGGACGCTGGTCGAATCTATTCAGGATAAAACCATAATTTTTCAATAATTTTTCAATGAAGATTTCACACCTTTATTGGGCTAAGGAAACTAACATTCCCATTGTGAAAAATTACCACTATAGCTTACAATAGGAGAGTAACTTTTAACCTCCCTCTTATAAGTACATCTTGAAGAATGTAAATAATTATAATGGTAAGCCACATTTCACTGATTATAGGGAGAACTAACAAAATCAGCTCCTTATGTCTGCCCCAATCAAGTTGTTCGTTCATAATTTTTTTTTTTAATACCAACCACTATCCTCCAAAAGAGAAAGTGTCATTGATGTAACAATAGAGCTTGATATCAATTTGTCATGTTAACACATCATGGGCACGGTGAGAGAGAGGGATGGAGCGAGCGGGAATTGCAATTCGAATCACGTTGTTTCGAATCTGGAGAAAGGCAGGAGACAGGAGACCACGTCTGTAGGAGGGCATGCAGCAAGGCATGCAGCAAGCGCTGGGTAGGAAATGGAGGGGAAAGATGAGGATGCCTCAAAGGATGGGGACCCATGGGTTTTGATGCCCCATCCAGGTGAGAAGATTCCCCCTCCCCCCCCATCTGGACAGTGGGCCATCTGGGACATGGGGACGCTGGTCGAATCTATTTGGGATAAAACCATCAGGTAAATCATCTTTCCCAAAAGTCATTGACAAATCTGATAAGGAGAAAGGTATTTTTGCTCTGGAAATCCCTATGGAAATTATTGACCACAATATCCTAAGCATGGCGAACACTCTGGTAGGAAAATTTGTAGGGCCAAGACCTAATATTGATGTAGTGAGGACATTTACCAGGAGAAAATGGGACCTTAAAGGGCATGTAGATGTGACTGCTATGGCCAAAGGCTTCATGTCTTTTGAGTTTTCTTGCTCAGAAGATTTTTCTCGTATACTATGCACTGGGAACTGGTCTTTGGGCAGATCCAACCTAATTTTACAAAAATGGACATCCAACTTGGATCTGAACAATGATTTCCAATCTCAGGTTCCAGTTTGGTTAAGATTTTCGGAACTTCCTTTGGAATATTGGCATGAGGATGTCTTTGATGGCATAGCCAGGACCTTTGGAGAGCTCCTCTCCATTGACCCTATCACAGCTGCTAAGAAAAGATTGAACTACGCAAGAATCTGTGTAGGAGTCATCGAAGGCCAGGACATGCCTCAAGTTTTAGAACTACAATCTCGTCTAGGAAACAGATCTCAAAAGATTGACTATGAAAGTGTGCCTTTTGCTTGTTTCCATTGTAAGAAGGCTGGCCACAAGGCTGGATCATGTCCACTTTTCAAAGGGAAGAGTACGATGGGAAAGGCTCGCCCACAAGGGGAGATAAAAGATTCTCTAGATCCCAAAAAAGAATGGAGGAAAAGAGCATCGCAAGTCAAGGCAAATGGAGAGGCAGAAGAAAAAACAATATCTGCTCTTAATGCGCCTCAAGAGGAATCAGGGCCTCCTTGGGTGACTGGAAACTTAGGAGGGGGAGAAGAGGAAGGAGTGAAAGATGATTCAACACATCTCCCCATTGCGAAGGAATCTGAGAAGAAATCTGAGGAGATAGGTGAAAAAATGACTCTTCCCCCTCTGGATTCTCAGGAGGATGACTTGAAACTATCCTTTGTCCAGAACTCCATGGAAGAACCAAAGGAGGGGGAACCCATGTCCCAGGACCCTAACCCGGTGTGTTGTCCCCCCCTTCAATAGTAAACAGAATCATAGAGAGGCTGTCTGCATCGACAATGGAAGATTTGGCGAGAATTGATGCTTGGCTGGACAAAGGACTAGAGGGAGAAGAGAATCCCTGGATGGAAGTCAGGAGTAGAAAGAAGAAGAATAGCAGGGACCCTTCTCCGGTATCTCCCCCTTCTACTAGAAGCATGGCCAAGGCTGATCTCGGCCACAAATCTAACCTAGTGGGAAGGAAAAACAAGAATGAAATCAGGAAAGAGGAAGCTAGAAGAAACATTAAGGATGGTACGCAGCGCACCATCCAGGAAGCATGTTCAGTAGTTAAATCATGAAGATCTTATCTTGGAATATTCGTGGACTCAATGGAATCCACAAGCAAGAAGTTATTAGAAATATGATAAGGGACCAAAGGCCTGATGTGTTTCTAATCCAGGAAACTAAAATGAAGAAGGAAAGGATGGAAAATATTAAGTTCAACAATAGCATGAAGGGCATAGCCTCTAACTCTGAAGGAGCATCTGGAGGACTGTTGTTACTTTTCAATGATAAGTATTTCAATATAGTAGCTGAGTATGATGAAGATAACATTCTTTTCTGCAGAGTTCAACATTTGCACACCAATGAATCCTGGTATTTAGTGAATATTTACGCCCCCAATAATAAGAAAGATAGAAAAAAATTCTGGACCAAAGTTGGTAATAGGGTGCAAGATTGTGACATTCAGAAAGGTATAATAATGGGAGACTTTAACACACCGCTTGAAGATAAAGAGAAAAAGGGAGGTATGCCCCCGGATTGGGAAAGTAAACAAGATCTTTCTAACTTCAT
Organism: Cupressus sempervirens; assembly: GCA_028749045.1. NCBI lineage: Eukaryota > Viridiplantae > Streptophyta > Pinopsida > Cupressales > Cupressaceae > Cupressus > Cupressus sempervirens. The sequence continues at coordinate 486,804,227 of CM053792.1, forward strand.
AAATAATTTGGCCCTTATGGACGTAGAGCTTAAGGGCGGATCCTTTACCTGGTCAAACAAGAGAAAAGGCCATGATTGCATTCAGGTTAGGCTGGATAGAGCTCTTATATCTTCGGACTGGCTTCAATCCTTCAGCTGCAGACTATCTCTGCTTCCCAGAATTGGTTTGGATCACTCTTCCATTTCTCTTGTTGTTTCCCCTCTGGTACACAAGAGATACCATCCTTTCAGGTTTGAGAAAATGTGGACCTCTCACCCTGACCTCATGGATAATATCAAGCTATGGTGGGGGATAGAGGTGGAGGGCTCAGCCATGTTCAGAGTCACCAGAAAACTTAGCAATGTGAAGAGGATGATTAAAATTTGGAACAAGTCTAATTTTGGTCACATCTTCCATGAAAAGAAAGAGTTATTTGATAACCTAACTATTATCCAAGATTGCATTCAGAAGGAAGGTTACACTGAGACCAACAGTGTTTCGGAGCTCAAGACCCTGTCTAAAATTCATAACATTATTAATAAGGAAGAAAAATTTTGGAGGCAAAGATCGAGGATCACCTGGCTAAAGGAAGGAGATCGGAACACTAAGTTTTTTCACCTAACCACCCTCAAGCACCATGCTAGTAACAGGATCTATGGTATCAAAAAGGGGCAGGAGCTGTTAACTGAAGAATCTGCCATCTCGGAAGAAGCTGTTTCCTTTTTCTCTAGCTTTCTCTCTGAGGACCCAATGCTTTCCAATTTGGACCAGGAGGATTTGTTATACTGTATCCCTCAGCTCATTCAACCTTTCCATAATAAACAGCTCTGTGCTATTCCTAAGGCTTTGGAAGTTAGAGAGGCTCTTGGGAAGGACGGCTCAAATCCAATGCAATTATGGATAATAAAGATTGCTTAATAAATGGTAAGTGCCATTATTGGCATCGTGATTTGCACCAGCAAAATGGGTTTCCTCTGACATTTTGACACGTTCGAAAGGACGATACCATTATATTCAAAAAGGGGTTTATTCATGGGTATCATAAAAGAAACATCACCATTTTTTCGAATGCAAATAACTTGCATAGATCAGAGTTCATGAGAATTGTGGAAGTTGATCAGGTAAACATGACGGGTGAGAGGAGCAGAAAGGAGCCGGTGGGGGAAGTTCAGAAGTGGAAGAACAAGGCCAAAGTTTGGAGAGAGCTGGAAAAGGGTGGGGTTACTAATTTCTTTGAGAAACTTCATGGCTCGGATCCTAAGATCACTAACAGCATGGTAAATTCGTGGAATAATGGTAAGGTTAAGGTGAACAGGGTCTACTTTCAAATTACTGAGGATGTGGTTGCTGAAGTCACGGGGATTCCGATGGAGGGGCATAAATTTTTCAGAGACAAGAAGATGTCTTCTAATGCTATCAAGGATTTTGTGAAAAACACTAAAGAGCTAAACAAGTTGGGCAAGAAAGAGATGTTTTTTGTAACGGATACTATAAAGAAGCTCTGGAGGTATGTTCTCTACGCTGTCATTGAATATATAAACCTACACCCCAGGTTTGATAGGGTTAGGACTCACCATTTTGTGATTCTGAATCATTTTCGGCATGGTAGTAAGATCTCCTTCCCGTATTATCTTTTTAACTCGATGAACAAGGCCATTTCTAGTTTTAAAAAGAAAGCTACCGTCAACCTGGCACTACATGAGGGTCTTCTGCTTCTGATTCATGAGCATTTCCACTCTCAAACCATAAGCAAAAACCCTATCCAGGGGGCGGATGTTGACAAGAGCAGCTCCAGTTTCTCCTCAGATTCCAACAATGTCTAGAGCATCAGCTCTGATGAGGTTTTTGAGCATTCAGGTAAGAAGACTAAAAGCCATAAGAAGGATTACCCCTCTATCAAATTACCCAGCAGAAAGAGCCCTAGAGGTCATACCCCAGCTAAAATTGGCTCTGCTGAGGAGGAGGAGGATATGGATACTGATAATTCTGACAAGGTTTCGAAGGAGGAGCTGGATGAGGAGAAACTGAGAAAAAGATAGAAGAGGGAAGGAGAGAGCATGGAGCACTCCAGCAGTCAGGGAAAGGATTCTCTGCCCATTCCCCTCTCCCCTATACATCCTCAGCCTCCTTTGGAGGAAAATGACAACTCTGGACAGATTGAGGGGGAAGTGCAAGTTAATAACAGAAGGAAGGCTTGGAAGAACTTCAATGTGAGAATGGCCACTATGGGAATTTACAGAGAGGCGATGAACCCCCAACTCCTGGTGGATGACCTCGAGAAGCCTAGACTCAATGAGCTAATTGACCCGGCTATGGTGGCTATTTCTAATAATGCAAGAGAAATGGGTATGAATCTATTGAACAATGCCCACAATAGCATGATCGACAACTTCAGATCTATTAAATGGCTTTTCCATGAGCTTGAGGATGTCAGAGATAGGGTTTCCCAAATGGAAAAAATCAAGAGCAAGACAGGTGTTGAAAGCCAAGGCGACCGTAATAGCTGGGAGACTCTGATGGAGAGGAGAGTAAAAAATATTGAGAACTACAATCACAATCTGGCTAGTCAAATGATCTCCCTCCTTGCTTCGATCAACGACAACATCCTCTCTCTCTTGGATAATCTCAAAGACAGGAACCAGATGGAGGAAGATGATAAACAGAATAGAGACAAAGATAGGCTGGATGTGGATAAAGCCAAGGACAGCACAATGGAGTAGGATTTGATGAATGCCCAGGATCATAAGGTAGAAGAGCAACAAGAGTGCGCCGAAGCTGCCCAGACCATGCTCGAGATGGAGAAGTAGTCTGCTAGGTTTGGTCTCTGTCCTTTGGTTTTTGTTTCTCCTAGCTTTGGCTTCTTGTCTGGTCTCCATTTTTTCTGGTTGGTTCTCTGGCCTTTTTAGTGGGCAGCTATTTCAGGCTGGGCCTTTGGGCTTATTTTCAGCCTTTCTTGTTGTTAAACTTATGGGTTTCAGGACCCCTTAAAACCTGTTTACCTTATCAAAAACAATAGAGCTTGTGTCAACATAACTAGTCATTATCTCATTCATAAAAAAGTCTCTTCTCCCAATGTGATTTTGCATTATAAGCTTAGGCTTTCTATTCTTTAAGTCTTGAAAAATTCCTGACTATGCTTCAAAAGTTCTATTTCTCAATTGATTGTTATAATCAACTAATTAATCATCTTGGCCAACTGAGTGGCCAAAATTCTTCCCACTCCTTAAATTATTTTCATGGAATAATTTAGATACTTTTCAAAAGTACCATCAATAGCAAGAGAAATATCTCCAAAGAATGAAAATATTAGGGGTTTCATTGATTGGTGAATAGGCACTATACATATTCTTTAGAAGTTGTGTCATAATACCATCACAATAAGGAAGAACCTTTTCATCTAAAGCATGATAAATATGCCTCACAAATAGTTGGTTTTTTTTTTTGTGGTGTGTACCTTAGACTATTTGTTTTTCTTCTCTTTTTTTTAATAGATATTCCTTAGATATTATTGTTTTCTATCGCATTCATTCTAGTATATGCCTTTGAATCCTTGCTCTTTGTGTCTTTCTTGGTGTGAGCCTTATATACTGGTTTACAAGTCTACCATAAAATATAATCTCCAACATGTCTCTATGATCGCCTCCTCATCCTAAACATTCCCAAGTTTTAGGTTCCTAACAACAAGAAAATCAACACCACCACCACCCACATGATATTTATAAGGAGAAGAAAAATCCCCAACACTACTAGCAAGAGAAGTCATAGAAGATTAAGGAAGAACAAAAACATCAAAAAGAGAAGAAAAATGTATGTCAAAATCAACAACAGGAGCCAAATCAACTTGAATGTCAACAAAAATAACCAGTCTTTCCATACCAAGAGCATCAACAACATTGAGAAAAGAATCAGCAAGAGAAAAATACATATAAGGATGAGAAGCATCAACAATAGCACCGAAATGAAAGTAAGGAAGAAAAACCAAACTCATGCCAATATTAACATGAACATGACTTACAGAAACAAAATAAAGAGTAGTAGGAGGAAAATTCAAACCTTCTTTAGCTAAAGAAAGATCAAAGCTTATACAATGACAAGCAATGAGAAGACTTTCAAGCCATGAAGAATTTGTGGATGACAAGGATTTGGTTTTTACTACACTTGGCAAGTTTCATGCAGCACTTGGGACCAAATCATCATGAATATTATTAATTTTTGTTTAATGCTTCTTCTTTCTATCCCATTAATGCAAAACCATAGTGTATCTTATATTCATTTACACATTCTTGTATACATCTATAGCTTGTGCCTTACTATATATTTTTATTTATATTATGATACCTCTAAAGTTTAAACCTATAAATATATGCACATATATATCATGATTGAGAAGTTCAAGAGGGCATAAAGTTTTTTAAGCACTTTCTAACTCTCCAACATACATCACAACCTATTAAGCACTATTTGACACCCTACTATACTGATGTCTGCCAAGATCTTGATTGTGGTACTTTCTGTTGCATCATGTCTATAACTATATAACAGCCAACTAGCCTCATTTTCTTCCTCTAGTGCTTGGGTTACATCTTCTACAAAAGGCTCTACCTTGTTGAAAATTGGATATATGTAGTGATTTAATTTTTGTCATTAATGGTAATACATGATGTACATACTTGTAGTAAACCTCAAAAAGAAAGATACTTAACTTTTGGTACTCAAAAAATTGTCTAAGTATGAAATTGGTTTATAGTAGTACATTGTTTTATATGTAAAATATTTTTGACATCATCTTATAACTAGAAAAGTTAGATGGAGATAGTATACATGTTGATAATGATGTGTATAAGTTCAAACATTAGTATAGATAGTACAAAAAATAAATATTCATGATTTACCAGTGAAACAGAACAATGGAATTCAAGGTAAAGGAATTATTTTGTTTACAAAATAATTACTTGACCAATTAGGGACGGCATCCTAGATGTTTACTCTAAGTTTGAAAAGTATATTATGGTCTTAGCTGACCTAGTAGAAATTTTTGAAAAGGCATGGTATTTATGTGAAAGACATCTTGCGAAAAGAAGTGTGCAGTTGTATTGTAATAAGTGATATGCAAACTTTTTGTGAAGCGATATATGCGAAGATTTTAAGAACCTAATTTTGTGATCTGAGATCAAGCTAAGGTCAAAGATCAGTCAAGAAAGAAGATACAATACCTATATACCTGAGGACTAATTACTAGTTTGGGCAGTAAGCTCTTCTTGTAATTGGAAGTGCATGTTTGGGTAGTTGTCATGCCCAAACTACGAGGGCAAAACACAATTTTTTTTATTTTTTATTTTTAATAATTAAATTACTCTAAGAGAAATAATTGAGATAACATTTTAAGTACAAGTTCTCTACATTATGTCTTAAGATTATAAACATGAGGACGGTTACATCGTTAAGGTTTTGAAACTTTTGTTATAAGATTGATATTGTTAAACTTATGTTCTTACATTTCTTATACAACATTACAGTAAGAGTTATTTAAATAATGATGTAGATGACTACAAAATTAGTTTAATGAAACAACTAAGCAAATAATGTTGACATTAAAACTTATTTTAGATGGACAATAACCATAAATCTAAAACCAATTAGTACTCAAAAAATTCAGATTTACTTCAATACTAAAACTAAATATATTTAACTAACATTACTAAGAAAATTATATATTAAAATTTTGAACAATGGATTACACCAATAACACAAGTAATAACTAACTAAAACTTACTTAATTTATGTTTACAACTTAACTAATTAAAATAAAGAACAATTATCAAAAACATAAATAAAGTAACTATAAAATTGAATATATGCTACTAACTAAAACCATTATTAAACAAAAATAATTTAAATTAACAAAACGAACAACTAACCTAAACTTTACATAGTTAACTATCTACTAATATCAACTAACAAATTTAATTTACATTTAAAATTTGCTTAATTAAAAATATATGAAAAGACAATAATAAAAGTAAATACCTACTAAAACATATTTTACACTAATTTAATATTAAACAAAATAACTAACAAAATACCAAAACTTAATACTAACTTACACCTAACCATCTAACCTACCCCTCACCCCCACCCCCCCCCCCCTACACCCCCTACCAACATACTTGGGCAGATACCAAAGCTGCCCCACGTAGCCCAAGGTCTGCAAGGCACAGTCCAACCTTGGGTCTAGTACGTGGCAGTACGATGGCAGGCCCCAACAAAGGAAACAGCACCCAAGCAAACTTTAAACATAGCAACAACAACTTTTCATAAATGAGAAGGCAAATGAGTGCTCAGACAGAGGGGATGAGACATGGGGAAAAGAAATAAAGTTTTAAATATAAGTTATCACTTCATCCCAAGGCCTCACGTTTCCTCATGAGCTGAGACAAGCACAAAGTCAAGGTGGGGTGCAGAATAGGGGTGACATCATCATTATGATGACAAAAAGAGTAAGTAAAAAAAAAACATTTATATATATATATATATATATATATATATATATATATATATATATATATATATATATATATTTAGGTCTTTAAGTCTTAAAGTTTTCTAGGTAGAATAGATATTGAAAAGGATATTTAATATATAAATAATTTGCTATGATACCTTTTTCTACTAGATGTTTATCTTATTATTGCTTTTAACTTTAATTTAATTTTTATTTTTATTTTTTTATAAGCAAAAAGGATCCTTTTAGAGAATCTTTTGATTCTCTGTTACCAAATGAATTAATTTGAAACTCCCATACAAAAGGTAGAGAGTTTTTTTTTTACTCTCTTGGGCCTTTTTTTTTTAAAAAAAATTTCTAAGTGTAGATTTCAAAGCCATGCAAGAATAAATATATATTTCTTTTTTTTTTTGTCTAGATTTTTGTATAGGATTAAAACATGGACACAATAGTTTGAGACATAATAGCACCATATTTAATGTGATTTCTTATACAACTTGAATTTGCAATATATCAACCATAGGCATTTTTTTCTTTCCTGAACATAATTATCATTTTGAACATATAAGGAACATATAAAGAACTTAAAATTTTGCTCAATCAAACTGAATCTACATCCATGATATAATTTTCGTTTCCAACATAGAAGTAAACTTGAAATTTGCCTAATTAACTCAACACCATTTCCATCCTATTTTGATGTGCATCCATTCAATATAAAGTTGACAATTAAATCACATGATGGCCAATTATGCTCAAAACACCAATTTTATTGGCAAACCTGATTCAAAGGCTCAGCCAGGAAAGAATTAGGAAGAAAACTCTGCTTCGTTGCCATTACAACAAAGTTTAAAATACAATTTACAATACGATCTCAATCCCAAATTTCAACAATTTAATCAAATTTTCTTCATAACCCTAATCAAGGGATTTATAATGTTTTCTGCAACTCATTTCTAGAACCATGGAGGGAACAAAATCTGATCAGGTGACCAAAAGAATGACCAAGAACAATTCAAAACATGCATATTTATACAAGATTTTCACAACAAGATCTACAATGAATCAACACTAGGGAAAGGTGGATTTTTCTAACTAGGAGAAGTCAAGCACAACACCAAATCAGATGCCCAATCGGGCCTATTAATGAAGAACTTCCATTCTTCCCTTTAGAAATGCCATACTCATACGAGGTTTGTGCTGATGGGTAGGGGCCCATAACACCCTACCCTTTCTCCCTCTTCTCATCCTGAGAAGAGACTCTACACTGGTTGGAGTCCAACTAAACAGACCTTTCCTAAAATTGGTCACTTTTGCCCTCTCCAAGGGTGAGTAATACCAAAACACCCAAGCAAGAAAAAAAATCTCAAAATTGCAAACATAAACATGAAAGGAAAACATCCAAAATAACATGGTTTTCAAAACTTCCCAACATACCCACAAACATACAAACATTGAAACAACAACCAAGTAGCAAAAGCATGAAACAAGAATGAAATTTGAACAAGGGACATGAGAATTCCAACCTTCACAAAGAGGTAATGACAATGAACAAGTTTGAGTAGAGTTTCCTTCTCCTTGCTTCAATCTTCAAGAACTCCTCTCTAAATGTAGAGATTGGGTAACAACCTCCACAAGTCCAAGAAGGGCCTCTAAATAAGCCTCAAACTCAACCACCAAAAGGAGCAATAACTACTTCCACCCAATAGCAATTCTAGAAACTCCTAACTCAACCCACACTAGGGTTAAACACTAAGTGGAGGTGAGATGAGGTAACTCAAGATGGTCATAGTCAATTTTCGCACAAAGGCAAAATGAGACTTTTTGAGTGGCCTTAAAAGTCAAAAAAAGGGGCTTAGGGGTTGGAAAAGACCCCTAACCCACACCCACACCCTTTGGGTATAATTATTTCATGTTTTAAGCCTTAGGAAAAAGGTTTAGAGCCAAGAAAATCTAGGAATAAAATAGGACCTTCTAAATACTCTATCATTGCAGATTAAGCACTAGTCCAGATTAAGGGATGACTAACCTCAATTAAGAACCCAAAACAAACTGAAGAACATAACTAATTTATGAGTTTCAAGTGACACTAACAAAACATAATTACGAACATTAACATTCACTGAACATAGAAAGATACATGCCTATATCTCACAAGACAATACGTGAATTACGAACAATAAGGTTTCCAAAATTAGCACAAAGAGATCAGTTATGTTCCTCCATAGAGTTTCTCGGCTAAATATCTGCACACTCATTGCACACATCAGTAGTCCTATAAAATCAAATGTACATAAATGTATATGTATTAGTAATTCACATAAATTAAAAAATTCATCAATAAGGGTTTCTTCATCCTACTTAATTCTTAATAATTTAAAATCTCTTAAATCAAAGTCTCAATCCTACATTTACTGATTTCATCAACATACATATACATGAAACATTAAATGACAATCATCAAATATATCTAAAAGTAACATCACACAACATGATATAATAAAGTATGTTCTGACATCTCAAGTCGTGAATATCAAAATAATAGTAATGTATCACTATGCTACGATGGGCCAGGGCGAGGCCTCATAGTAGTGAGCTCTTCTTGCATCTACTATAATACAACCCCTAATAGGGTTGGAATCTCCTAATAATGATTCAAAGTCTCCTTACAGGGACTCTCTATACTAAATTTTCTCATTGACTCCTAACAGGGTCCATCCTCTAACAAGGAACATATATATCAGTATATCATCTAGTGGGTATCATCCCCACTAGGGTTTTCCCTTGGCCAGGGTTTCCCTAGTTAACAAAATATGGTGTTATGAGTTCTCTTTATGCATGGTTATTAATTTTGTTCAACATTATTTGTTTACTTTCTTATGCAAAGTAATTAATAATATCCAGTTAGTGACAAAAGTTTGTAGAATACTGATTCACACCCCCTCCCCCTCTCAATATTCCCTATTTCCAACAATTGGTATCAAAGCACAATTATTCAAAAGAGGATTGACAACTTGAGTAAGATCCCTATGGATATGAAATAGTTGATGAAGAATCTTGAAGAGGCATTTGAACAAATTGATCTCCTTATTGAAGAAAGAGATAAGCTAAAAGATACATGTAAAGACTCCAAAGTATACAGTGGACAATTAAAGGACAAGATTAAACATCTCAAATCCAAGCCTAAATATATTGAATCTTAAACTAGTGATGATGAATATTCAAAATTGAAAATAAAGTACAATATCTTGAAGCATGAATTGAAGATTACCAACCTAAAGCTGAGTTTGAAGAATGATCCTAGAAAAGTTGAATTTGATTTGAAGATTGAAAATTTAGATCTTAGAGCAAGTCTAGAAAAGAAGACATCCAAATTTGGAAAATTGAAAGAATATTTGAAGAAATTCATAAATACAACACTATTATGAAAGGTGAGCTAACTCAATGCAAGCAACAACTTGAAAAGCTTTACACTAGCAAAGAAAATCTTGATGAATATATGTCAATACAAAGACCTACTTATGATAAGACTAGTCTTGGTTTTTTATTTAAGATGTTTACAAAGAAACCTAAGAGTAAATTAGATCCAAAAGAGAAAGATGAATCTAATGATAAGATTGAATTGAATCAATCTTCTAATAAATCCAAAGAAGTTGGACAAGAGAAGGCCACTAAAAAATTGGATGAACCTAACCAAGTGGAATCTCCTAAAGAAAACCAAGTATGAATTTAGAGGTAAATGTTTTTCATGTAATGAAATAGGTCATATGAATTGAGATTATACAAATAAATCATTTAATCATGTTACAAAATTGTACTGTCATAATTGTCTTGCTATTGGTCATAATGCAATTGATTGTAGGAAACCTAAGTATGATAATGATATAAGAAATAGTAGAATGTCTGGAAACACTAACCCTATAGATAGAAGAAGATCTAATGAAAGCACACCAATATAAAGAAGATCTTATGAAGCAAGAAAGTAGATCGTGTGTTATAAGTGTAACAAATTTGGACACATCACCCAAAATTTTCAAGCACCTGTTGATCACCAAGATCCTAGAAGCAGAACCCCAGTATGTCAATTATGCAACAACTTTAGACATGCAACAAAATATTGAAAAATGAAAAAAATAAATAATGGAATAAAATTCAAAAATGATAGAATGAATCATGGAAGAAACTTTGAAAATAGAAGCAACAATCGGAGGAACTTCAGAAATGACAAAAGGAATCATGAGAGTAACTCCAAAACTAAGAAAGACAATGAATAAAAAATAAATGTAGTTAGTGAACTTTGAGAAGAACTCAATGAGGAATTTGTAAAAGGATTATGTATTTTAGAGGAAAAGTTAGTTAATTCTGAGATAGGGAAATCGAAGTCAGTAATTGAGTTTGATTCAACCAAGTTGAATTAAGCTTGTTCACAACACCAAAATTAGAAACTTCATTTAGAGATCAAGCTACTCATAGCGAGGTTGAAAAATGATGTATTATAATATGTTTGGATTGTAGTTAAGCTTTCTTGCAATTTGGAGCTTATTGGAAAAAGTTAGGAAGGAATTAAGAGCTACTATTATAAAAAAGATAGTTTACTCTGTGACAAAAGATAAAATCTATGTTTCTATAGAAAACTTCATGAAGCAAAGTTTTGTGGAGCATTTTCATGATGAAAGGAAGCTATGGTGAACCTTAAATAGCATCCAAAGATTGGATAGTTTATCTTGAGTAGATATTTGATTTCAAAGTGAAACAAATAGCTTTTTTGATTTGGCGAAGTACATAATTAATGCAAGTTTTAGCTTAGTAAATAGAGTACAAAATTGATTCTTTCTACATTATGATAATATTAGAAGCTAATATTGTTGGAATCACAATTTTCATTACACCAAAATCTCAAGCTATCAATGAACATCACAACAGAACAGCCAAAGACAAGGATCTGTAGGAGGCAGTTAAGCACATGTCACAAATCCATTGGTCTATAATGAACGATACCTTCACCTAGAGGGGATGGAGGCACCAACCTCCGAAAAATCCCCCCCTAACATGACCTAAGGGATTTGAACCCATAACCTAGCACTCTAATACCACTTGTTGGAATCATCGTTGCCATTACATGAAAATCTCAAGCTATCGATGAATGTCACAATAGAATAGCTAGAGACAAGGACTCATGGGAGGTAGTTAAGAACATGTCATAAATCCATTGGTCTATGTTGAATGGTACCTTAACCTACAGGGGATGGAGGCATCAACCTCCCAACAAAAAGAATCCATAAGTAGTTTGACAAATTGATTTTGAGCAAAACCCTACTCCAAAAAAGGTATTTTATTATTTTTCGCACAAAAATTCTTTGATAAATTTATTTTTAGTGTAATCATGGATATGTCAGTTATTTAGAATGTTGATAATATTAAGAGACCCAAATTAAAGGTTTTTCCTATGAAACCCCTAGAGGAGAACCCTAATTCGACTTTATCAATTATTTTGGACAACATAGTTTTCTTGGAAGATGTAGGAAGCTACCTATGTAACCATTGGAAGTGAGTTTATGAATAGAGATGTGGAAATTGTTTTCAATCATGATATGACTATTAAGCCCAGATATGAGCATCTGAAACTCTTAGACTTAGTTAGATATCATTTCTACTATGAACTTGATACTGAGGAATGGACAAAGATCATATTAAGAATAATCCATAATGGAAATATTTGGATGGGAGATAATGTAGTTGACATCTCTACCGACCTTGTTCATGAGGCCACTGGTCTTAGAAAATAAGGTAGTGTACCTATTGGTGAGAAACTAGTTAAGAAAAAGGTGGAAAATTGGCAGTCCACAATGGTAAAGCAATAGTGATCAGCGCCATCAGACAACATGATGTAAGATTTTTGAGAAGAATCATTGTATATTCTCTATGTGCAAGTTCTAAGAGTGATGAGTTGTTAGAAAGATTTATTTATGTAGCTTATAAGATATGTGTTGAGAAAGAACAAATGAATTTGATTCAAATTCTAAGAGTACAACTTATTGAAAACTTAGAGAAGATTAAGAGAACTAAGAATGGTGTGTTTAGATTCTAGTCTTTGATTAATCATATTTTCTTTCATGTACTTAAGAGATTTCCATTTTTATTACTTACTAATATTATGAGTAGTGAAAGATGCACTATGGACAAGATAATAGATGTATGCAAAAGGCATCTAATAGAGAATACATTGGATAGCAAAAATTTGATCATGAGAATATTTTAGAATGAGATGAAATAGAGATATCGAATTGCCCCTACAATTTTTGACAAATTTAAGGATGATATATGTTTCATGGTGGAAACTTACCTGACCTATATTGAAGTAGTAGAACCTTGGGAAACATTTCTTGAGCCCTTAGGTTATGAATTGAGTGAAGATATAGCTATTAGTTATATTGATTCATTGTTGAAATCTAATTTTGATCAAGCATCATATAGATTTGGAATAACCCAGTCAACCTACCACACATCATTAGAAAAGGCATCTCATAAGAAGATTGCATCTATAATGAAGAAAGCACTATTGGAGGCTAGTATGTCAGAAGAACAATCACAAGCAATAAGACAAACTATCTCTAGATTGAAAAAAACTAGTGAAAAAGGTGTAATGTATGTGACACCTATGTCAGTTCGCTAAGTATGTGATGTATCCATTGTAGGAACTCTTATAGAACAGAGCATCCCATATGTTGGTGTATTAGCTAAGCATCCAAGTGAACCTAAGATGAAGTCTAAAAAGCTAGTAGAGACTCATTAGTCTAACAGAGTTAAGCAGCAAGCTACTGGACCCGAGAAAAGAAAGAAAATATTGTTAATAATTGGAGACTCCAGTGATGAAGAAGACAAAGAGGAACTAGAAAACAAACAGCCAAAGAAAGTTATTGTTTCTAAGAAGACTATGGATAAAACAAGGTAACCATGGAAACCTAAGATAGAGAAAATTAACAAAACCATTGTCAATGAAGGAAAATTTGTATAGATGAACAAGTTCTATGAGTTATACAATGACATTGACAAGGAACAAATTGATATCTCTACTGTGAGATATATGATCCTTAATAATTTGAAACTTGAGAGTATTAAAGGCATGATGAATCAAAAAGTCTATGATAGACTTGTGGCTAAAAAGGCACCAGTTCATGAAGAATACATGGAGCTTTAAAAGTCAATGCTGAGAACTATGTGTAAGATATATGATGAAGATGAAATCAAGAAATTGATGAAGAAACTAGCATCTTACTTGTGAAGTAAGATTAGACCATTTCTATTCATGGGAGGGGAAAAGAATGTTATTAGAAGTAAAACTACAACAACTATCAATCAAATGATGAGTGAGTAAAAGGAAGAATCTTCTACTGTAGAGAAAACCTTTGAAGTATTAGTAAGTGGTGATACTATGCAGATTGATCAGACAAATGTTACTTTTAACATTAATGAAGATCTATTGAATTAGCCTGAGCTCCATTTCAAAGATATTCAGGATCAGTTGAAATTGATAGAAGAAGAGAAAAGAAAGATTGAAAAGAAAAGAAGAAAAAAGAACATGAAAAGAGGAGAGAAGAAGAAAAAGAGAAAAAGTTAGAAGAAGAGAAGAAAGAAAGAGAAAAAGAAGAAAGAGAAAAGAAAGTAAGAGAAGAGAAGGAAGAAGAAGAGATAAGATCTAAGAAGGTAGCAGAGAAGAAACAAAAGGAAGATGAGGTGAGAGCATCTAGCTCATCCTCTCCTATATCTCTTGCTAACCTTACAAGTGATGATGACGATCAATCCAACTTGATCTCATTCTTGAAAAAATTGTTTGAGAATAAAAAAAGGGTGAAAATATTATAGAGAGAACTAATGGAGGTAACTGATAGATTACACAACACCTCACAATCAAACACATTAAAGCAGATCCTGAATAAAGAGCACAAATAGTTGTAAAATCATCTGATGATGAATTTAAAAGTTTGTTGAATGTTGTTGAGTCTAAGGCTCAAATTTCACATGATGCTAATCTTTTTAGCACCATTTGTCAGAATATTCATAATGATTTATTGAGTCTTGATACTTGTATCAAGGAACTCTAAAGATGTCAACAAGTTAGCAAGATACTATGCATCAAATGTACTTTACTCATGTTAACCAAAGATGTGGACAAAAGGATTCAAGGGAAGCTAAATGAGTTGAAAGCCCTAACCAGTTAGTTATAGCAACCCTCTTGTAGAGTTGATGAGTTGGAAGGACAAGTTGTCAGTGTTTACTCAGACGTCAGGAAACTAGAACTTGAAAAAGATCTAATTGTGAGAGGAATATCATAATTTAGAGAGTCTATCTCTCTAAAGATATAAGCCATTGAAAGACAATTGGAAGAATGTTCAAAGCTAAAGACACCTATGCAAACTTCACCTACTCTGACCTTAATGCAATTGAGATTACATCATATGCCTTATGTGCAATGCTCATGACTATCAAAGTAGAAAAGGACACTTGGGAGAAAGGTATGAATAGTTTGAAGGTAAATTTTGATTATTGTATGAAGATTTTAATAGCTTAAGGTAGTTAGATAGTGTTTTGATAGTAGTCAGACAACTTTTTGATAGTTTTTGGATTTTCTAACCTTTGTAATCGATGTCTAAGGGGGAGAAGTTGCAGAAGAAAATTTTGAAGTAAGTTATGGATGTAGGAATCATATCTTAAGGGGGGAGAAATTAAGAAATTAAGCATTTGTAATATGAAATATATGTAATTTAATAGATGATAAGTATTGTAAGGTTTTGTTAAGGTTTTCTCACTTAGCCAATTTTCCTTACTTTTTTTCCATCAATGCCAAAGGGGGAGCTTGTTGACATTTGGCTATATGTAGTGATGTAATTATTGTCATTAATGGCAACACATGTTGTACATACTTGTAGTAAACCTCAAAAATAAAGATACTTAGCTTTTGGTACTCAAAAAATTATCTAAGTATGAAATTGGTTTACAACAGTACATTATTTTATATGTAAAATGTTTATGACATCATATTATGACTAGCAAAGTTAGATGGAGATAGTATACATGTTGATTATAATGTGTATAACCTCAAACATCATTACAGACAGTACCAAAAAGAGATATTCATGATTTATCAGTGAAACAAAATAGTGGAATTAAAGGTAAAGGAATTATTTTATTTACAAAATAATTACTTGACCAATTAGGGTTGACATCCTAGATGTTTACTCTAAGTTGGAAAAGTATATTATGGTCTTAGCTGACCTAGCAACAATTTTTGAAAAAGCATGGTATTTATGTGAAGGACATCATGCAAAAAGAAGTGTGCATTGTATTGTAATAAGTGATATGCAAACTTTTGGTGAAGCACTATATGCAAAGTCTTTGAGAACCTGATTTTGTGATCCAAGATCAAGATGAGGTTAGAGATCAGTCAAGAAAGAAGATACAACACCTATATACTTGAGGACTAATTACTTCTTTGGGTAGTGAGCTCTTATTGTAATTGGAAGTGCATGTTTGGGCATTGAGCTCTTCTTACATCTACTAAACTATGACTTCTAATAGGGTTGGAATCTTCTAATAGGGATTAAAAGTCTCATAACAGGGACTCTCTATACTAAATTTTCTCATTGACTCCTAACAGGGTCCATCCTCTAACAAGGAACATACATATCAGTATATCATCCAGTGGGTATCATCCTCATTGGAGTTTTCCCTTGGCTAGGGTTTCCCTAGTTAACAAAATATGGTGTTATGAGTTCTCTTTATGCATGGTTATTATTTTTGTTCATCATTACTTGTTTACTTTCTTATGCATGGTTCAAAGCAATTAATAATATCCAGTTGGTGATAAAAGTTTGTAGAATATTGATTCCCCCCCCCGCTCTCAATATTCCCTATTTCTAACATACCTATCACTATGAATCATAATTCAATGACCATCTGAATGCTCACCCACCAATCAAGAAACATGATCTTGTAAAGGGCCAACCAAAAAAAAATTAGGAATTCAATTCAAAAGTGTGAAATGCAAGAAAATTCAATAATAAAATATGGAGTATTTCATTAATGTTTTAATACTGGGGTATAAAATAGGGAGAGATTTGTGCAAATGTTTTTCTTCCATTATTTTGGTGAGTTAATATGATGTAGTTGAAGTTGATGCTAAAACTTTATGTGTCCTAATTTTTCTGTCCAAGTATTTGTTGTGAATGAAGGTGATGGGGAGGCTCCACTTAATGGATCAATTCTTGATATGACTTCATTAACAAAAGTAAGTGGATTCAATACACCACTTTGGTTTCTTTTAGTCCATAACTATTTGAATAAAAATAAAATTGAAATTTATAGAAATATTATTTTATTATGTTTACTTATACTATAATTGTCTTGACAGGTATTATATAGAATTGCAAAGGTTTATCAAGTTAAGGCTGAAGTAGATTGCAATGTTGTTGAATCTAGAGTTAGAACCATCCTAAAGAATATTGGGAGGGATCCTAAATCCATTCCACAGGCTACCATTAAAAAAAAAAATTTAAAATGCCAGAAAATTAAAAGTAAGCTTTTCATTGCTTTTGTGCTTCTATAGCTGTGAATTTCAATATATATTTTTTTATTTATGTTTTTTTTTTCTCTATGTTCAATATCTATTATTTCTATGTGATGTCCCTTTTGGGATATTCCTAAAGAAGTATCTAAACTCACAATTCCAATTAAAAATAAGAAATGAAATATATTTAAGAACTAAGTTACCAGTTTGATTTTGGATGTGAATTCAGGTATGAGAACTCGGTAGATGGATACATGAATTTAGGGGAAGGGGTGCTTGGATGCATTATATGTTATAAATTTATATAATATTATACAAAAAAATTAAAGAAATATATAGAATTATATCATTTGATAGTATTAAAAATATGATACATTATTGGCATCCGAATTTGAGTTTAAATTGGTAACTTATTTGAAATTTTATGCTTGTATTAGATGAAAATTCTGAGACATTACTAGCTCACAAAAATTTCAATTTTGAATAGTTCTTTCTCATACATCTCAGACTTATGCATGGATAAAATAGAGATTTGATTTCTATTTTCTAGAGTAACATTCAATAAGTATTCATTTATTTATTCATAGCAAGAACCAAAATATGTAGTTCTAATGTTATGAGTTTCCTAGACATATTGAGATCTAATATTAACTCTCACCATGAACAGTTGGTATAAATGACTACTCCCATAGGTTTAGATCCTTAACACCACCTTCCAAAGAGACTTCCAAGTTTTGCAATAGTCTGTTGAGTGCAGCTATAACTATTTTTTATTTCACTATGAAGCATGCATTCACTTCCTCGGCATTGTTGTAGCTTCCCCACACCAGTGATAGGCATGTTCCAAGTTCATCAACGGGACAACCTCCATGTTGACTATGCTTTGTATAAATACAACATAAAGGGTATATATTAGTTCTGGAATGTTATGGATTCACTTCTTGTGTGGATCTAGATGCATCCCACTTCTTGTTTGGATGCATCTGCAACCAGAGGTAGGAGATCGATGCACATATCCAATAACTGAGTTTAAAAGAACAAATTTACCAATTGAAATGTCCTAAATGAAATTATTAGCCAAGATAACATCTATGTTAATTAAGAATTAGTGCACATCATGATATAATATAAACATTGTTCACATGAAATATAATCAATGTCATAGCATTTCCAGAGTAGATACATATAACAATCTGATTAGGAAATTGTTTGAAATGGTAGTCTCAAGTTTGTTCAAACTTGTATTGTGAGAGCAAGGAATTTGGATCATGCTTCCATCCCTTAGTTCACCTTGGATGCTAGTTGACCTCCTTGATCAAGCAATGTGGTGTGATGAAACCAAATTCAAATTTGAATGATCAAATTGAGTTGCTCTTAAATATATTCATAAGGTATCCATTTTATGAAATCCAATTGCATGATTTAATTATTTTTTCAATTTCCTTGAATTGTGACTTAATTATTAGGGTCAGTGCAAGAATTTGGGTCTCACTTTTGGCCAAAAAGTGGAAGTGTCTTTCCTATTTTTGAAATATTTTGTCAATTGATGCCAAAACTTGAGCCATTTAGAGATTAAATATAAAACAATTTCAGAAATAAAAATTGTAGTGCCTGGAATCTTCTTTTTGAATATGTAATTTATTTGTATACCCATATGATAGATTTTTTTTTGGTATGAATCTTTAAAACCCACTTTTTCAAAATGCCTATTTTAGGACCATACCACGCTTGTGTACGGACACCATAATTTGACACAAATGAATGATTTTTTATGAATCCTTTTAAATGGAGTTACCTGACACACCAAAGATTGATGAGAATATTTTTTATGAATTTTTTAAAGAATATTTTTTTTAATTAATTTTTAATTGGTTATAAAGGAAAATTTTAAAACCTCTCATGTACTGACACCATAATTTGATCAAAATTTCACTTTTTTCAATTTTATTTTTTTTTAACTTCAAAAGAATTGAATGTAGATTGATGACATATAAATTAATTTAAGAAAAAATATAAAATATAAAAGTTATTAAAGTTTTAGTGAAAAATTCTATTTTACATTTAGGTACCACCTTTGATTAAAAAATAATAATAAAATAGTAAATAAAATCATAACTCTATAAAATTTATATTTTTGAAATTAGGACAATGACAGCTCTAATGGGTTTTTGTTTCATAAAAAAATTTGATCTGGAAGACCCTCTAAAAATTATGGCAAGGCATGAATTTGCCAGTTCAATGCCTTAGCCAAATCTTGAGAGGCCAAGGCATAGGCTTGGTCTCACCAAGTCTGTCCCAAACCAAAATCTGAGGCAGGAAAAAAAAATTCCGCCACATGTTGTAAGAAACGGGCACCCATTATTTGAATTTCAAAAAATAGGTACTCATTTTGAAAACCTAAAAGTGGCATGTAAAATCCACTGAAAACTTAAAAATTTGAATATTTAAGAAATGTGTAGTGCCCGATTTTTAAAAAATGAGTGCCCATTTGTTAAAAATTCAAATTTTTAATTTTTTGAGAAACGGGTACCCATTTTTTGAAATTAAAAAATAGGTACCCAATTTTCAAAAATAACGGGTGCCCATTTTTTAAATTTAGGGTCGAGCACCTAAGCCAAAAACGGGTGCCCATTTTTTAAAATCGATTACCCATTTTTAAGAGGTCTCATTTCCCAAATTTGACTTCCACAAAATTGTGACCCAACTTTGTGCATTCACCCATTAAGAAAAACCTTTTCTTAAATGTTTTTACAAACTAATTGTCTATAGACAATACAACTAGTCTTAATTTTTTCTTGTATAATTCTCTACATTGATCTTTCAACAAATAAAATTCAATTATATGTTTATGTAACTAAAACCATTTCATATGTAAATATTTTTTAGGATTTTAAGCTCATAGATAGAGAAGTTGCACTATTACGTGATAATGATCTAAAGAAGTTACTACTAAAAAAGAAATTCTATTTAGTGTTGGATCTAGATCACACATTTCTCAATTCTACTCATTTTTTTGAAGTCCCCCATGAAGAGGAAACATATGTCATATCAACTTACTTAAAGGGAATATCAATTGTGTAATCAAGTGTGCTAGTCAGTTAGTTACTTGGATAATGTTTAAATATTATTTTAGTCTTTGAAATGATTTCTTATATAGTTGTAAGGGGTTGTTCTTTAGTTACTTATTTCTTTTCCTTGATTGCACCTTTCCATGTTTGTTAACAACTCTAATTACCTTTGTTGTTTATTATTCACTACTACATTTGGACCCAAATTGCGACGACTTACCGGTGCCCAAGCGATAGTACCAAGATTTGGTTTCTATCGGACATGCATCAAACTTTTGGCATCACACATTGCGATGCCAACCTCATCTATTGCAATTACAACTCCAAAATACATCACAATTTGGTATACATAAAGGCCAAGAGGTCATTGTGGCATTTCAAAATTGTGACCTACCACCATCACAATCACGACATCTAATAGTTTCACTTTTATGTTTGAATAGAGGTGCTTGCACGATATGGCCAATAGTCAAGCATCAGAATGTCCATCACAATTGTAATGGTATATGACAACATTGTTGTGGGTTTGATGGCTCTTTGACATGTTTATCTATCACAAGTGCAATGGGTATGTGATGACATTGCTCTAGTTCCAACAATATTTTGTTGGATAGGCATCATAATTGTGCCTGCTTGTTGATATATTACATTAAAAAAATTGTCCTTCTTTTTTATAAATACATTTTACTATGTTGATCACATGTGTACCTTGTTTATCACAATTCATTTAGTCTTCTCTTTGGACCCTCTCATAGAGATTGTGTTTAACATTCTTCTAAGTTGTCTGATTGATCCTGCTTCTACTCAAGAATTTTACATATAGTGTTGCATTTCCATTTCCTTTTTTATATTACTATAGATAAGAAGCCCAACATCATGACTATTTCTCCATATAGGAATCCATGGATTCAACATACATTTTGTGTGTGACATTATTTTATTGAGGACTTGACATGAAAACAAGCAAACCACCACCAAATGTTTCCAAATGGCCTTTTGGTGGTGGTCCACCTATTTACATGTCAAGTCCTTAATAAAATAATATTGTACACAAAATGTATGTTGAGTCCATGGTTTCCTACATGGAGAAATAATCACAATGTTTGGATTCTTATCTACAATAATATAAAAAAGAAATGGAAATGCAACACTATTTGTGAAACACTTGAAAAGAAGTTGTATCAATCAGACAACTTAGAAGAATGTCAAACACAATCTCCCTGAGAGGGGCTAAAGAGGAGACTGCATGACTTGCACTAAATAGCATACACATGTGATCAACATAGTAAAATGTATTTCAAACAAAGAAGAACAAATGTTTTTTTAACATGTTCTTCAGATGTTCTCCTTGTGGTATCATTCAATTTTTTTATATCACCTGTATTGACACATGATGAGATATTATATTGTATTTACTTATCTACACATCTCCCAAGGGATTTACCATTTATTTTTATTTCTTATCATTTCTTTTATAAGACCCTTTCAATGTAGTGCAACTTCATTCATGTAGCACAAATTTCCTACTTATGAAGCACACTCCATTTTCTCTCCTGCAGGTCTACCTAATATTGTAAATGTTCTCAATTGCACAAGGTCTACTTTAAGTATTTTCTTCTAAATTTATTTGTCTTTTATTATCTTTTTATAATATCTGATTTCAATAAAAAAAAATTAATTCATAGCATTATATAAGTATCCCCTCGAATCAATGAGCAATGAATGTGATTTTGTGGAGTTTCTGCCAAGAATCACTTGCCTCTAAATAATGTATACTAACTTATTGTGAGTATGATCTTAAAGTCATTCTTAACAAATCACAACATTATGTAGAAGATCATGTGATTCAAGAACCCGTTGTGATGGTTCTAGTTGCTTCTGTCGTGGGTCTAGTTCCTCTTTTTGTTGATGGTGTTTCCAGAGTTGATCCATTATGTCTATTGGTGTTTCAATGGGGGATGTGTGTCTTCCTTTCTGGTCTCTTTCTTCGAGGTTCCTCTTTCTCATATATTTTTGGTCACAACTTCTATTTGGTATGGTCATCCCTATGGTTTCCAAGATTTGAACTCTGCAAGCATGTATATTCCATCTCTAAATTAGTATGTTATGACAAGGCTCATTGAATAGAACACAGATAAAACTAATATTCAACAAAGGTTACTTGAAATTAGATCACAAAAATTAATTAGAATGTAGTACTCTTATTTCAGTACTTAGCCAATGGAGAAAGTGGTATGCCAAGGATTGAAAAATGTCTAAATTGTCATATGGAAAGGGTAGAAGTACAATGTTGTGCATCTCTTCTTAAAGCTTATACATATATGTTGTTCTAAAGTTAAATATTTGTTAGATATATTTATTGTCAATTTATTCATTTTTAGTTGTAACTAACTAATATAGACATGCATGTGGTTAAGAAGATTACTTAGAACTCCACAAAAAATGTTAGAAAAGGAATGATTGTTAAAGCACCTTCCTTTGAAAAGTATATCAATGGAAATTGAGAAATTGATCAACCCTCTTCATAAAATTTATAATCTTTTTATATGGGGTGGAAGACTGATTTCAAATTTTGTGGATTACTTTTCTTTATTGTCTATCCATTATGTGAGAAGCCACCCATGCCAGAGTTGATAGAATATTTCCTCCACTCTATAAATTGTGGTTATTATATGTCTCCATGCTATTAGTTCTTCTTCACCAATATTTGTCAATTGTTCATCATGATTCTTGTTGCTTTGATAAGTTTTTGTTTCCAAATACATAAAGAACTTCTTCCCTAGATGAATTCTCACACTCCAGAGTCAAAGATTAGAAATGGTAAAATTATTCTGCACTTATGATAAATTGGTTACATGGAAAATATCTTGACCTTAATCTCCTCCACAATATTAAAAAAAAAATTGAGGACAATACAAAGACATATACAATAGGGTATGAATAGGTTCTTGCTTCAGTGACAGATACAAATTGCATGTAGCATGTCTCATATGATCTTTACAATCAACTCTTCATCTAGAAAAAGGACCTATTTCATGTGAACATGAAATAGAGTGATCAACCCTATACTCCATAATTGTCTAGATTAGAGGCCTCTCCATAATAGTCTAAACCTTCATCTCAGATCCCCCATAATTATCTAATTGCATTTTTGTCTTGGAATAATTTTGCTACACTGATACCATGTGAGATTTTGGGAAGAATTATGGAATCATGCAAATATTTTACACAAATAATAATGCACTGTGATTCTTTATCTCTGTTTAATAAGAATAAACATAATGCTTTTCTTTTTTAGATCCTATATTATAGGAACCACCCTAAAAGGACTCCCTAATATATGAATTGTTTGAACAACTCAAAAAATCAATCCTATTTAACCTTAAAACAACTACGAGAATGGTGTAATATTCCCAACACCTAGTGCATGCATTCAGAATTTCAAAGAAAGAATAGGCATAATACATTTCAGACACTTCCCAAACAACCATCTATAAAACACCATAACACCTATGTCATCCATTCATGCTTTCTCCGCTTTAAATTTATGATTTAAATTTTAGACATTGTCAATAATTACAAATATAGGTCTGCACACTTTATAATCTCCAGTGACATTGTAAATTAAAAAAAATATAGAATTGTGGTAACATTCTCTTCCACTGAATTCAAAGGGGACCATGAGTTTTGAGGAAGTTGGCTAGATTGTGTTGTGATAGGGTCTTGATCAATATAAGTGTTTTCCAAAAACATTGTTGGGTTTACCTGACTTTCCCTTTGTTTTTACTCTATTTCTCTTATCATTTGCTACTCTAATGCGATCATGCCCTACAAATATCCATGGCAATGACTGTTAAAGCACCTTCCTATATTTATTTTTTAGACAAGTCCCATAATTACAGTTTGAGGGGATCAAAATACTATTGATTGCTATGCTTTATTTGTCATCATATGTTCAAATATAAATTATCAACTATCACTAGTTGGTGTTCATTTCTATTATGACTGACATTTCTTTCCATTTTTCATGTTTGGGCAAGTTTGCTATATCTTAATGTTGAATAGTCATGTTTTAGTGATCAATAGTGTTTAGTGTGTGTTCATCTCTATTATGGGAGTTTGATATATAGTAGAATGATTATTCTAAATATATAAGTACACAATAATATTCTATGACAATAAAAAGTTAAATTCCATTGAGAAATTTTTAAGATTCAACATGTGAGGAGTCACCCTAACCCATCATAGCATATATATTGTATTTCCATTTTGTTAGTTAAGATTGGATATCTCAAAATATATATTTTGATACTTGATGGATAGTAAATTTTGCTACTTATCCGATGATATTTACCTTGTGATCTTTTGACTATGTTATGCATTAGAACTTAATTACCTTAGTTGATGAATTAATGGATATTTATTCAATATTTCACTATTATGAAAAGAAATAGAATTATGATGTGATTAAGTGCTTAATTTGATCTTGTTAGGAAAGTTAGTAATATGCAATTGTTTTTGAGGGTTAATGATTAAATACTTAATATGTAATTAATGGAGAATAGGAAGTTAATTATGGAATGTGTTGTATGTGAATGGTAGAATAATGAAGTTATCATGTACTTTTACTTTCATATGTATTTTATATGTGGCTTTTCATTAGACTACTGATGCTTGAGTTAGTGTGTAGGAAAGGAACCATGGAAACATAATGGGGAAACAAGGTATAAACACATGTTAATATGAAACTACCAAGGTGAACCTTTATAAGATTCATAAATCTTGTTGTGATGTGTTTATTTTGTAAATGTGAGATGTATGTGTGTGGTATGTATTTCATGTGTAGATTTTGAACATGTCATGTGTGTTGTATAGTAAATTTTGTGTGTGTCACTTGACACTTGTACTCATTATGTGAAAATGACATGTTCTTTGATGATGGATCATGTGGCCACCTTATCTTGAGCTAAATACCTTAATTGAGAAATTTGACTTATTGCCTTTAATTAGTAAAGAGAACAAGGTTACCACCATAGGAATTTGGAGTTTGAACTTACCTAGCATTGTGAGGGCCATAAAGTAGCTCTAAGGTGAATTTTTGATAAAAATAAACTCTACCCATGTTAATACTTTAAGTTAGGGGGCTAATAATGACCACTAGGGTGCATAGAAGACCTAGGAGACCCCAAAAAGAATGTATTTTTTATTTAATCCGAAAATGAGAGTGATATATAAAGGCATGGCCAAATTCGAAACTCAGTTGGCCACTCTATCTTTAGAGACAACTAGGGTTTGGAGGAAGAGGATAAGGAGCTCTACTACAACTTCTCATTGCCATTGCTTGGAGTGAGGTTGGTATCCATGATCCATGGTGTTCTTTATTTGCATGTAGAGTTGGTGTGGCGTTCTTAATTCCATAGTAAATTTGTTGTATTCTAGATGTGATTTGTGAATAACGATCTTTTTGTTTGAGTGTTGCATGTGAGAAGTTTATTTGATTTCTTCCTGGAATCTTGTTTTTTTTCATGCTGTGTATTTGTGTAATGGGTGTGAAGCATCACTCACCCTTGGGAGGCAGGAGATGCTTGGGTGAAGGGGTTAGTTGGGCTCACACATGTAGTTGAGAAACTCTCCCATGTGTGGAGATGATTTTTATGTGTTCAATGGAATGTGGACTTCTTGTTACTTGCATTTTAGGAGGTATAAGGAGGTGTGTGAAGAGGAAAGTTACTGTAAACCTCGAAAGGGCATGTTGATAATGAGAATATTTGTATATTTGTGAATCATAGTTTTGCAAATCCTCCTCATGGAGAGAGCCCATCTTCACCCTATAACTTGATTCAATTATTGAATCTTTGTGCAGGCCTTGGGTTTGGTTGTCTTGCAATAAATGGTGTAGTCTTTTGTTATATTGATATGATTATGTATGCTATGTGAATGTGTAGTGCAACCCTTGTGCCTTGTTTCCCCGAGCTTGATGTTTGGCCTCCTTGAGGCCTAGGTTGGGAGGTGATCCTCCATGGTTCCCCATTTTTTTGTCTCTCTTTTGCAGGTTATTACTTGATGAGCTTGGAAGCTTGAAGTTTCATGTAGTCTACTCATTGCACAGGAGAGAAAAATTTATTGTATTGTGTTGGAATGGAGAAATAAATTCCATCTTGTTATGTGATTATATTGTGTTATGAGAGTGTTGTCTTGTCCTAATCTATTTTTCAATAGAGAGAATGAGAGTCATCCATGTAGTGAGAAAGGATATTTCTATTGTGTATATTTTTTCAAAATAATGCCTTCACCACCCTATGTTCATGTACGGAAAGAAAGTAATATGGAAGAAATGAAAAAAAAATTGGAAGAAAATTATATTGAATTTTAATTGTAGTTCCATTTTCTTGGATATGATCATGTTGAAGAAAAGAATCAAGCATCATGGTAGACATTAGAAGGATAAATAGGAGATTATCATTTTTGTTTCCTTATTTCCTCAAGTTTCATAAGAATAATTAGATGCATTTGGCTTACCCCTAAATCATATCAAGCTTAGAATTTGTTGCTAATTAATAGTGAATTCATAGACATGATGAATACTTCACAATAAAAATTGAATAATGGAAGTTCATGAAGTTACAAGGATTGTATTGTGTCTAATGCAAAGTATCTTGCAATTTAATTTGTTAATTTTAATGCATTTGTCATACTTCAATCATAGATTTCATTATGTGCAATGAGCTTGAAATTCATAATACAAATTTCAAATTAAGTTAGTTCAATTTATGAGTTACCATAGAGAGAATTGTAAAGAAAATAAGGCAATAAGCTACACAAAAGATAAACAAAGAGCCTATAGATGAATATTAGTTTCTGGAAAATGTATGGGCAAAACCAAATAATGTCTCATCCTATTATAGTCCATTAAAATAATAGTCCCTGAATAAATATTAATATCTTGGAAATTGATGAGTTAGAAATAAATCATTTTTAAAATCTTCCCCATTAATAATGTTAGACTTAGTCCTTGAATTCATGATATGACCCTATAAAAAAAGATATATACTTACAAAAATCAAGAAAATAAAGAAATGTTTTATAATTCTAAACTAACCTAACATAATAAATGAGGAAATATATTTTTATGTTCCAACACATTTTCCCTCTCCTAAACGTACCAGATCACATTCCAATTAAAGGTCACCTCAAGCAAGAAAAAAATTTTTTAAAAAAAATCATGGTGGAATACTACTATGCAGCCATGGAAGGTTGACTTTCGGAAAGGGATTTAAAAGACATGACATGTTATGTTAGTCTTGAGACAAACACCCTCCCTAGGTGCCTAGTCTTGAGAGAGATGAAACTAATAATAATAATAAACAAACCAACAATCATCCTCAATGCCTAGAAAAAAAGTGGGAGCCTTGGTAAATGTTGCAAGAAAATTGAGGATTAATAAAATATTGCTGCCTTGGAAACACACAATGGGACTAATGATAACCCATTTTAATTGTGGTAGGTGGGAGGATCCCTAGGAATTTGCTAGGAAAGAGCATGGAGACTGTTTGGAATGTAAGGAAAACTTAGGATATTTTGTTAAAAGTGGATTTAGGATATTTTGTTAAAAGGGGACTTAGGCTATTTTGTTAATGGGGTTTTATTATTATGTTAAGTAGTGTACAAGATGTTAAGTTCGAAATAGTTTAGGAGGATTATTTTTGGGAAGTGTTATGTCTATTGCACCTTAGATTAATTTTTTATTAAGGGTAGCATAGGAAGATAAGTAATAGGAACTTTAACTTTAGATTTGTTTATGTTATTTATTTATTTCTTGTTATTATTATAGGCCATAGTAGATGAAGAGATGTGTTATAGTAAGATAGCATAGGATT
The DNA here is from genome assembly GCA_028749045.1 of Cupressus sempervirens. Classification (NCBI taxonomy): domain Eukaryota; kingdom Viridiplantae; phylum Streptophyta; class Pinopsida; order Cupressales; family Cupressaceae; genus Cupressus; species Cupressus sempervirens. The sequence goes on from CM053792.1 coordinate 486,832,218, forward strand.
AGATGATAGTATTAATCTGATTATTACATGAATATTATTTGCAATATAGTAGTTTTTTTATTGAATATTAAATAATAATAACATTAAAAATTAAAATAAAGATGTATATTAAGAATAGAAGGCATGGATGTTTTTAAAATAATAATAATTATAATAATTAAATAATAATAATATAAAGATAGTCCTAATATTATGACTAATTAATAAAACATCTTCTCATTGCAATCCCTAGATCTCTTACCTCTACCTTTACATTTAACCAAAAAAATTGCTAAATATTAATTAAGAGAGTAACATGTATCATTTTGCAAAAAGGATATCACTAACTACATTTTACTAATCTAATCAAAACTAATTTACTTTCTATTGGTTAAATTTACTAAGCATTTTAAATTTATAATAATTACTAACTAATATTAAGGAAGACATATAAATTTATTTACTTACAAAACTCTTAGCTATAAAACTATTTAATCATATAAACATTAAACTTAATCAAATTTTAAAACTTTAAATAAATACTAAACTATCACAATAGAACTCAATTAAATTTTAAGACTCTAACTAAATTATTAAACCAAGACTAACTAATGTTAATACATGATTAAAATGTACATATTAAAATTCTACAAATTTTTAAAACTAAATTTTAAATAACAAAACAAACTAAACAAAAAATAATAATTAACACTCTAACTTAAATAAATTTTAAAACTAATCTAACATCTAATCCTACTAAACTAATACTAAACTTAAACTAGATAAAATTTAACAATATATAAAAAAAACATCTAAACTAACCCCCTATCTATCTACCCCCACCCACCACATGCCATGCGCATTACAAAGTGTTCACGCTGACCAAGCGCTAATAGTTGTACTGCTAGTAGTGCTATCTCCCTTTCCCACTGCGCATGGCAGAGACTAGGAAGACTAGGTGCTTAAGGGAATGAAGACCAAGGTTTTAAAAAAAACACTTTTTTTTTTAAAACAATCACATCATACTTGCATCCCATCTCAAACAAATGATTCCCTGCACCCAAGTAGAAGAGGAAAAAGGTGGGGTGATGTCACCCAAAAAGTGATTTGACTTTGTTTTAAAACTTTTCTTCCATGCCCTTCCAAGAGCTGGCGCCAAGGGAACAAGGAGTTATTGCATAAAGTATATTTGGTAAGAATAGATATTAGTTAGCTAGGATATTAGCCTTATGCTTTCATATTAATTGATTTATCTATTTAGTTTATTTAGTTATCCAAAATAAGTTATTTATTTATTTCAAGAATATTTAAAGATTCCTCTAAGATTCTATGTCACAAGGGGAGAATTTAAATAGTTTCCCATAAAAAAACCAGAGAGTATTTTTAGTTTAAGAATATATTTTTTTTCTAAGTATTAGAATTGCTAATGCTAAAAAAATTGCCAAGGGGGATATATATATATATATATTTATTTATTTATTTATAAAATTAATATAATAGGACTTGTTACAATCTAAATAAACCAAGAATTTGAACAATCCATTTTAACAACAATGCAAGAATTGTTTTGTTTTCAATAATCTCGAAACTGAACCTACATTCATAACATAATTTTTGTTTCAACATATATGAAACTTGAATTTTGCCTAATTAAACATCATCATTTCATCTTATTTTTGATATGCATCCATAGAACTGAAAAATACAAAAAAAAAACTCATGAGAAGCAATAATACTCGATCACTATTTTATTGGCAACCTGATTCAAAGGCTCCATTGGGAAAGAACCAGGAAGAAAACCCAATGTAATTTCCATTACAACAAAGTTTTTAAATAAAATTTACATAGGATTCCAATCCTAAAATTACAACAATCCAATTAAATTTCCTTCATGACCCTTATCAAGGGATCCATATCATTTTCTGCAATACATTGCTAAGATTGTGGAGGGAATGAAATCTGACCAGGTGACAAACAAGCATAACAAGGAGACAAAATCAAACATTCATATCCATACTAGGTTTTCACAACAGGATTCAACATTGAATCAAAACTAGGGAAAGGTGGATTTTTCCAATAGCAGATGTCAAACACAACACCAAAATAGATGCCCAATCGGGGCTATAACTCAAGAACTTCCATTCTCCCATCTTTATATGCCAAAACTCATACGTGGTTTGTGCTAACAGGTAGGGGCCCATAACACCCTACCCTCTCTCCCTCTTCTCATCCTGAGAAGAGATTCTACATTGTTGGAGTCCAACTGTAAACCTCTCTTGAAATTGGCCACTTTTTCCCTATCCAAGGGTGAGTAATGCAAAAAAACCCATACAAGAAAACTTTGAAATTCAAACAAAAACATGAAAGAAAAGCATTCAAGAAACATGGTTTCAATCCTTCCCACGCATAACCAACATACATACAAGCATACCAATAAACAACACAATGGCATAAGCATGAACCAAGCATGAAACATCATGAGAAACATGAACAACATGAACAAAGAGATGAAGAACTCCTACCTTCACAAAGAGGTTATCGTAAAATGAAAAAATTGAGAAGAGCTTTTCCTTCCTTGCCTTCAATCTTCCAAGACTTCTCTCTAAAAGTAGAGATTGGGTAACAACCAAAACTACTCCAAAAAGGGCATCTAAATAAGATCCAAACTCAACCACCAAAAAGGGAAATAAATTTCCCCACTTACCTAAAAATCTAGAAGTTTCCAACTCAACCAAACCTAAGGTTAACCACTAAGTGGAGTTGAGGTTATTCAACTTATGGTAACAAGTTTTAATTTTCGTACAAAGGCAAAAATAGACATTTTGAGTGACCTCAAAAGTCAACAAACGGGGCTTAGGGGGTGGAAAATGCCCCCAACCCATACCCATACCCCTTGGGTATAAAGATTTCATGATTTAAGGCCTTAGGAATTGATTTGGGACCAAACAAAAGCTAGGAATATTTAGGACCATCTAACAACTCCAAAATGCAGATTAAGCACTAATTTGGATTAGGGGTAACTAAACTTGACTAAGAAACAAATTAGTGAAAAGGTCACTAAGTCTAACTTAGATCCATAGGTTACACAGTTAACCCTAACTAGCATGCTGAAATGTACATACAATGCATGAGTGTCAAGTGACACTATAAGAACATGGTTACGAAACATTAACATTTATTAAATTACAGAAAGATACATTCATACATCTCACAATACAATAAGATACGAACAACAAGGTTTCCACGAATGGCACAAAGGGATTAGTTTCATTCCTCTGTCATTTTTCTTAGCTAAACTATCTTGCACACTTGTTGCACACATCATTAGCCCCATAAAATCACATGCCAATATGTATATACGTATCAGGAAATCACATAAATTAAAACATACATGTTAATAAAGCATTAAATGACGAACTCAAATATCTGAAGTAAGCATCAGACAACATTAAAAAATATAATATGTTCAAAGCATCAGATAATGTCTTGACATCTCAAGTCATGAGTATCAAAATAATAATAAAGTATCACTATGCTACGATGAGTCGGGGTGAGGCCTCACATCCTCCCCCACTAGGCATGAACTTCCTCCTAGAGTTCATAAAAAAGATAAGGGTACTGAGATCACATTTGTGCTACATCCTCCCATGAAGTTGTGACCTCATCATAAAAATCTCATTGGACCCTAACCTGGTCCAACTCTCAGCCTTGAAGTGCTAGGGTCCATCAAGCAATAATACGGATAGGCTCCAGTGCTAGCTGTCCATCCAACTCCACCTGGAAAGCATCCCAATCTAAAATATGAGACTCATCATAAATGTATCCTCTAAATGCTGAAATGTGAAACACATCATGGATTCATGACAGGCTAGGTGGCAAGGCTAAATGGTATGCAATAGGTCTCATCCTCTCTAGGATCTTGAATAGTCCAACAAATCGGGGTGCCAACTTATAGCCCTTTTCTGAATCGAATTAGACTCTTATGCAGTTACACCCTCAAGAACACTCTATCACTAACCTGATACTCTCGATCTATCCTCTTCGCATAAGCATACTTATTTTGCCTATCCTATGCCTCTCTCAGGCACTGTCTAATCAGGGTCACCTATTGCTCCATCTCCTTTACTAACTGAGGACCAATAGATACTCGATCCTTGATCCTATCCCAACTCAAGGGTGTCCTGCATGGTCTTCCATACAAGGCCTCATAAGATGGCATACCTATGGATGAATGGTGCCCATTTTTATAGGAAAACTTGACAAGATGTAGGTATTCCTTCCATTTGACCTGATGGTCCATCACGTACATATGTAGCATGTCCTCCAAAACTTGATTTACTCTCTCAATCTGACCATCAGTCTAAGGATGGTACGTTGTACTAAAGTTGAGCCTAGTGCCCAAAGCTTTGTGTAACTCTCTCCAGAATGATGAAGTGAACAAAGAATCTCTATCAGAGATGATCTTACGAGGAATGCCATGAAGGCTGACAATGTCTTGTAAGAACACTTGGGCTATGTCTCATGCTATGGATGTAGTATGTATGAGTGAAAAATGGGCAACCTTGGTCAACGTGTCAACTGTCACCAAAATGGCATCATGGCGGTGAGATCACATGGATCTACCTTCAGCCTCTGACACTCAAGGCATCTCACAACTATGCTAGTAATCTACACTCTCAAGCCTGGCCAATGATACAATTGCCTCAAATCTACATGCAACTTCTTAACACCGGGGTGCATTGCATAAGGTGCTCAGTAAGCCTCAAGTACAATGAGATCGCACAAACCCCCAATGGAAGGTACATACATAAATCCTCTATGATGAAAAAGTCCATTAGAATCTAAGGAATATTCTAAATACTTCCCTTCCAAGGGTCTCTAAGAATGCACTATTTGACTCACTTCTACATAAAGCTCATCTACGGGTAAGTGTTGTAGGATCTGCTCTCTAGAGCTAGTACAAGTAGTCATAGATGAAAGCTCATGGTGCCTTCTACTTAAGGCATCTGCAACCACATTCTTCTTTCCCTTGATGTAATGAACATCAAAATCATACTCACAAAAAAACTCCATCCACCTTCTTTGCCTAGCATTAAGGTTTGGCTGAGAAAATATGTACTGCAAGCTCTGGTGGTCGAAATGAAGCTTGAATCTATGACCTAGAAGGAAGTGTCACCATCTCACCAAGGCATGAACCAATGCCACAAGTTATAGGTCATGAGAAGGATAGTTGAGTTCATAAGTCTTTAACTTCTTAGACTTAAAAGAAATAGGTCATCCATCCTGCATAAGAACTGCCCCTATACCATCTAAAGATGCATCGGTGCACACTACAAAATCTATAGAAGGATCTAGTACTGCAAGAATCAATACTCTTGTGAGGGCTCTCTTGAGCTCTTGAAAAGCTCTATCACACTTCTCTATCCACTCATACTTCTTCCTCTTTTTCTGAAGAGATGTGATTAGGTGTACCAATCTAGAGAATATCAAAATGAAATGTTAGTAATATCCTACTAGACCCATAAAGCTCCTCACTTTAGTGACACTGATGGGTGCTGGAAAATCCATGATGGTCCTAATATTTGATGGGTCTATTGAGACACCATCACCTAATATGACATGACCCAAATAATTTATCTCAGGTTTGTAGAACACACACTTCGACAAGCTGCCAAACAACTGATTCTCTCTCAACTTTTGCAATACATGTCTCAGGTGCTCTTCATGCTCTTTCTCATCATGAGAATAGATCAAAATTTCATCAAGGAAGACAACCACAAACTTATCCAAAAAGGTAAAGAATACTCCATTCATGAGGCTCATGAACACAGCTGGAGAATTTGTGAGGCCAAAAGGTAACATGGTGAGCTCATAGTGACCATACCTAGTACAAAAAGAAATCTTGGAGATATCACTATCCACAATCCTCAACTAATGATAACCTGACTTCAAATCAATCTTTGAAAATACTCTAGCACCCTGCAATTGGTCAAAGAGATCATTGATTCTAGGAAGAGGATATCAGTTCTTGATGGTCACTTTGTTCAATTGCCTATAATCAATACACAACCTAAGTGACCCATCCTTCTTCTTGATGAAGATCACTGGTGCACCCCAAGGTGACACACTAGGTTGAATATGCCCCTTCTCTAAGAGTTCCTCCAACTGAGCCTTTAGTTCACTAAGCTCATGAGTAGTCATCCTATATGGTGCTCTCAAAACTAGCTTGGCTCCTGGTACAAGATCTATATGGAAATCCACTACTCTAGGTGGAGGAATACCAGGAAGCTCTGAAGGAAACACATCTGCAAACTCTTGTAGGATTGGAAAATCATTGAGGGATGGCTCCCCCTCTGAATCTTCCTCTCGATCACTAATGTTGATAGTGAACAACTGAAAACCCTTTTGCATGCACCGTTTAAGCTGCATAGCAAAAATCATATGAAGGGATACAGGTCTCTTCACTCTGAAGATCTCCCTAGAGATACCATCATCATCCACAGATTCCACCCTCTTTTGTTGATAATCCATCTTGACATTGTGGGCATAAAGAAAATCCATGCCAAGAACAACATTGTAAGAACCTAGAGGGGTAATGCATAGATCAAACATTGTGGACATGTCTACAATCTACATCTAACAATTTTTCACCATGGAACTAACTGATACTCTAGCTCCTAAGGCTAACTCTACTTCCCAACTAACATCCTATCTAATTGCCACTAGCCCGCAATGCTCCACCACATATGGAGATATAAAAGAATCAGTAGCTCTGGAATCAAATAAAACTACAACCATACGACCCTGTATAATACCTATAGCCTCAATAACTATGGCCTAATGCTCAGCTTGATAGTTGTTAAATGCTACAAACTCTGTGGGATCTGCCCATGTTACCAACTGTCAGCTCTGAAAAAGCCCCTCTCTGTCCATCAGATGCTTGTCCCTCTAGACAATCTCTAGCAATATGACCCATTCCACCACAAGTGTAGCATGGTCCTTGGGTATAATATTGTGCACCCTATGATCTAAACTACTATGGGCCTCCTGACTTACTAGATCCACTGTAACTACCCTTGGAAGACTGCTGAGTCTTCACTAACTGTGACTATGGGGCTTGTACTTTTTTATCCTATTTGGGACCCTGTGACTACCATTGCTTAGGCTTGGAGCCCTGATAACCCTGAGAAGGTTTTTGATGCTGCTGCTACTATAGTTTTTGTTGTTGAGACTGTTGGCCCTTAGAGGACCCTGCTGTATAGTTTTGATTCCCTTTCCAAGGGGGTTTCTACTAGGTAGAGTTTTAGTTTTGAGACCGATCTTGTGACTACTGTCTACCTCAAGTATCCTCAACAACTAGTGTTATCTCCACTACCTACCTGAAGGTGATAGGGAAGGCCATCTGAACTGGACCCTGAAGTGAGAAATTTAGACCCATGATAAAGCAATGCACTCACAGTTTCTCATCCTTCATGTATTCAACATAAGGAAGGAGCTTGAGAAACCTACTCTCATACTGAGCTACTATAAGACCCCTCTGATATAGAGAATGAAACTCCTCTATCTAGTTCTTTCTGAAATGCTTTGATAGGTACCTCTCTCAGAACCTCTCTAAGAATGACTCCCATGTGAGGGTATCCATCCTCACTCCTCCTATAGTCTCCTCCTGATGCCACCAATTGGAGGTATCTCCTCTTAGCTGATGGACTGCTAGATGTGCCTTTAGATTAGTCCCATAAGGATGTAATCCAAAGCATCATTGTAGGCTCTATAACCATGCCTCTGCTACTGTCTCCTCAGTAGAACCGGTGAATAATGGTGGCCTAAGTTGAATCAATTCCTTGATATCATCTCCTATATGCCTAGGAGGTCTGTCAAATGGGGGTCCTCTCTGGTGTATTGACTCACCCTCATGCTCACATTGTCCTTCTAACTATCTTAGTGGGGGACTCCCAGTCCTCTCTCTGACTCTGGGTCCACCTCCTCTGGGTCCCTCTACTTCCACTACAGGAATCTGCTGACTTGGCTGAACTATAGGTACTACGCTCTGCTAAACTACACCGATCAAAGTCTGAAGTGCATCTATAATGTCCTGGTTCAGCTTTGGTGATGGTGGAGGTGGTGGTGGTCCATCCTCTTGTCCCGCTCTACCACCCCTTGACCTATGACCTCTGCCTCGTCGATTGCTTCAAGTAACAAGAGGCATTTACACAATAAAATGTGTGAGCTATGTTTTAGAATCACAATGGTTTAAGGTTCCTAGTGTTGAAACATGGGCTCTGATACAAACATGTCATGCCAAAATTACATCAGCACAAAACACGCATAAAATTTTTTTTGAAAGATAATAATTAAAATACTCTAAGTTTGATATGTTTGCATTCATAGTTAAAGTATAGGTTCTCTACATTACAACCTAAGTTTATAATCTTGAGGAGGAATAAATCATTAAATTTGAACTCTCACTATTAATTTGATAATGACATTTGGTTCGTTATTACATTTAAACAAAAATTTTACTAAACATTAATTAAGAGTGTCACATGTATCGATTTGCAAAAAGGATATCACTAACTACATTTTACTAATCTAATCAAAATTAATTAACTTTCTATTGATTAAATTTACTAAGCATTTTAAAGTTATAATAATTACTAACTAATATTAAGGAAGACATATAAATTTATTTAGTTACAAAACTCTTAGCTATAAAATGATTTAATCATATAAACATTAAACTTAATCAAATTTTAAAACTTTAAATAAATACTAAACTGTCACAATAGAACTCAATTAAATTTTAAGACTTTAACTAAATTATTAAACCAAGACTAACTAATGTTAATACATGATTAAAATGTACATATTAAAATTCTACAAATTTTTTAAACTAAATTTTAAATAACAAAACAAACTAAATAAAAAATAATAATTAACACTCTAACTTAAATAAATTTTAAAACTAATCTAACATCTAATCCTACTAAACTAATACTAAACTTAAACTAGATAAAATTTAACGATATATAAAAAAACCATCTAAACTAACCCCCTATCTATCTACCCCCACCCACCACATGCCATGCAGATTAAAAATTGTTCATGCTGACCAAGCGCTTACTGTCGTACCATTGGAACCATTGTCTCCCTTTCCCACTACGCATGGCAAAGACTAGGAAGACTAGGTGCTTAAGGGAATGAAGACCAAGGTTTAAAACAAACACTTTTTTTTTTAAACAATCACATCATACTTGCATCCCATCTCAAAAGAATGATGCCCTACACCCAAGTAGAAGAGGAAAAAGGTGGGGTGATGTCACCCAAAAAGTGATTTGACTTTGTTTTAAAACTTTTCTTCCATGCCCTTCCAAGAGCTGGCGCTAAGGGAGCAAGGAGTTATTGCATAAAGTATATTTGGTAAGAATAGATATTAGTTAGCTAGGATATTAGCCTTATGCTTTCATATTAATTGATTTATCTATTTAGTTTATTTAGTTATCCAAAATAAGTTATTTATTTATTTCAAGAATATTTAAAGATTCCTCTAAGATTCTCTATCACAAGGGGAGAATTTAAATAGTTTCCCATACAAAAACCAGAGAGTATTTTTACTCTAAGAATTATTTTTTTTCTAAGTGTTAGAATTGCTAATGCTAAAAAAATTACCAAGAGGGATATATATATTTTTTTAAAAATTAATCTAATAGGACTTGTTACAATCTAAATAAACCAAGAATTTGAATGATCCATTTAAATAACAATGCAAGAATTGTTTTGTTTTCAATAATCACAAAACTAAACCTATGTTCATAACATAATTTTCGTTTCAACATATATGAAAGTTGAATTTTTCCTAATTGAACATCATCATTTCCTCTTATTTTTGATATGCATCCATAGAACCGAAAAATACAAAAAAAAACTCATGAGAAGCAAGAATACTCAATCACTATTTTATTGGCAACCTGATTCAAAGGCTCTGCCGGGAAAGAACTAGGAAGAAACCCCAGTGTCATTGTCATTACAAAAAAGTTTTTAAATACAATTTACATAGGATTCCAATCCCAAAATTACAACAATCCAATTAAATTTCCTTCATGACCCTTATCAAGGGATCTATATCATTTTCTGTAATACATTGCTAAGATCATGGAGGGAACGAAATTTGACTAGGTGAAAAACAAGCATAACAAGGAGACAAAATCAAAGATTCATATCTATACTAGGTTTTCACAACAGGATTCAACATTGAATCAAAACTAGGGAAAGGTGGATTTTTCCAACAAGAGATGTCAGACAAAACACCAAAATAGATGCCCAATTGGGGCTATAACTCAAGAACTTCTGTTCTCCCATCTTTACATGCCAAAACTCATATGTGGTTTGTGTTGACAGGTAGGGACCCATAACACCCTACCCTCCCTCCCTCTTCTCATCCTGAGAAGAGACTCTACACTATTGGAGTCCAACTGAATACCTTTCCCAAAATTGGCCACTTTTTCCCTATGCAAGGGTGAGTAATGCTAAAACACCCATACAAGAAAACTTTGAAATTCAAACAAAAACATGAAAGAAAAGCATTCAAGAAACATGGTTTCAATCCTTCCCAAGCATACCCAACATACATACAAGCATACCAATAAAAAACACAAACATAATGGAATAAGCACGAACCAAGCATGAAACATCATGAGAAACATGAACAAAAAGATGAAGAACTCCTACCTTCACAAAGAGGTTATGGTAAAATGAACAAATTGAGAAGAGCTTTTCCTTCCTTACCTTCAATCTTCCAATACTTCTCTCTAAAAGTAGAGATTGGGTAACAACCAAAACTACTCCAAAAAGGGCCTCTAAATAAGATCCAAACTCAACCTCCAAAAAGGTCAATAACTTTCCCCACTTACCTAAAAATCTAGAAGTTTCTAACTCAACCAAACCTAAGGTTAACCACTAAGTGGAGTTGAGGTTATTCAACTTATGGTAACAACTTTCAATTTTCGCACAAAGGCAAAAATAGACTTTTTTGAGTGACCTCAAAAGTCAACAAAAGGGGCTTAGGGGGTGGAAATGCCCCCAACCCATACCCATACCCCTTGGGCATAAAGATTCATGATTTAAGGCCTTAGGAATTGATTTGGGACCATCTAAGGACCATCTAACAACTCTAAAATGCAAATTAAGCACTAATCCAGATTAGGGGTAACTAAACTTGATTAAGAAATAAAGCTAAGGACCATCTAACAAATCTAAAATGCAGATTAAGCACTAATCCAGATTAGGGGTAACTAAACTTGATTAAGAAATAAATTAGCAAAAAGGTCACTAACTTAGTCTGACTTAGATCCATAGGTTACACGGTTAACCCTAACTAGCATGCTAAAATGTACATACAATGCACGAGTGTCAAGTGACAGTATAAGAACACGGTTATGAAACATTAACATTTATTAAATTATAGAAAGATACATTCATACATCTCATAATACAATAAGATATGAACAACAATGTTTCCACGAATGGCACAAAAGGATCAGTTTCATTCCTCCATCGGGTTTCTCAGCTAAAATATCCTGCACACTCGTTGCACACATCAATAGCCCCATAAAATCAAATGCACATATGTATATACATATCAAAAAATCACATAAATTAAAACATACATGTTCATAAAGCATTAAATGATGAACTCAAATATTTGAAGTAAACATCACACAACATGAAATAATATAATATGTTCAAAGCATCAGATAATGTCTCAACATCTCGAGTCATGAGTATCAAAATAAAAATAAAGTATCACTATGCTACGATGAGTCGGGGCAAGGCCTCACAACCTCCAAGTTAAGGATAGATCATGTATCTTATCTTCAGTCTTCTCTTTCTTGTTTCAAAAAAAAAAGTTGTGTTTTTGCCTTGTAGAATTTTGGACATGACACAACAATCAAGAAGAAAAGTCTATGTCCCATGAGGCATTTGCATTTTTGAAGGTTTAGTGGTATGTTAAATTTTGAGAGGTGCAAATACTTCTTCAAATTTTTTGTTGATGTCATTTTTATCCTCTGTTTGGGTCATATATTGTTTTTTTCACGCATTTCTTTTCTTATACATTGTGATCAAATTACATGCATTTTGGTTATGGTGAGTTTATGGGCAGCTTTCTCCAATTGATATATGTAGCTAGAAAAATGTGAATGCTACAGATAGAGTGTCCTCATTCAAGGCTATATATTCATCATAGTTTTAGCACAATTAGCAATCGTGCCTCTTATAAATGTGATTAATCTATATCTAGAGTACATTTTTAGGAAAGTATGACTTGAAAACTCTCTTTTTTTCAAATTCTCTTCATTTTTTTGCTACTACATGATTATAATATTGTTACATGATTTGTAGTAGGGAAAATCTATTAATAATAGTTAATATTATTTAATTTTATATTTTTGAATTACAAAATGATGTGACTCTATTGAATATGGGTAATGATAATCCTCTGTTTGAAATTTTTCTTCCTTCTCTTATTATTTTAAGGATAATCACTTATTGATTTTGTGGATAATTTTTATAAATAAGGCTGGATAAGTATTCTACAAAGATGCTTAAAATGATGTTGCACTCGTATAGACTGTATTTCATCCTTATATTTCAAAAATTTGCATTCTTTCGTGAATGTGTCAAGATATAAAAGAGATTTAGATCTTGGCAAGAATATGGGTTGTGAATAAGGAAGCACTTACAAGATTAATGTGGATCTATTAGAAAAGATAAAGTGCAGATTTATGAAGGCTTCTATGGACATATTTATGACTATATAGAGGACTATGCAAATTTACAAAGTATTTTGAAGAGATTATTGTCAGAAGTTTCTATGGAAGTTTTAAGAGACTTGAAATAACTTTGGTGGAAAATTTGTTGTCATCATAATAGGAATTTGAGGAAGAGGGATTGTGGAGAACAAATTATCCATCATCTATAGGAGAAGCAACATTTCAAACAATTTATTGGCACCTCTTTAGGATTGTATCTAAACAAGTTGAACTTTGCATTATATTTACCAACTCTACATATTAGTGGATATTTAATACTAATTTCATATGTTTCATCTAACAACATTTGCATTCAAGAAAGGAAAAGAACTATTAGATTTATCACCTTTTTTGCAAATTGCACTAGAGACTCTTCAATTGTAGCCTGAAAAGACTTGTTCCAGTTGTTTATATCATCACTGAGATTGGAAGCCTCGTAAGTACAATGCATGCTCTTGCACAAATGCCTTGCCAAGTTAGACTTGACACCAACCATTGCTACAAAATATTGTCATTTTGATTGTTGTGTAAGAATGGTAGAAATTTCAATAGCATTAATTTACATTTGAGAATGGCTTGCAAATTGACCAATAAGAAATAATGAAATGTCATAAAATATTAAAATGAAAAGGTGAACTTGGCATTTGGAAATAGTAACTAAAATATTCACGGATAAATTATAATTTAACCAAAGTATTTTAAAAGTAAAATTCAAAATTCAAATCAGTAAATATCATATATAAACCTAGCTAGAGATGTAGCCAATGAAGTTTGACTTTTGCACATTGTAATTTGCAACAAGGATTATAAATGTTACCTCCTTTCTCAATTAAGTGTTGCACGTCATATAGACATTATGATCCTCTACTTCCTCCCTATAATTTTATTCAACATATCACCACACTCAAAAGAAATAATGAAAATAGTTCATGAATCAATGTATGCTTTAGAATGATCTAATATCATTTGTTTCCACTATTCAAATTATTCTTCATGTCTCCCAATTTATAACAAAAGTTATCAAATGCAATTAAACATGATTGTAGATAAATAGAAACAATAGAATACCTTAGAAAGGAATAATTTGAGGCAATCCCATAGAAAGCCATTCTTTCAAATACTTCATATACTGCAACTAAAATTCATAAATAAATGAGTTTGACTATGGTGTCATAGGTTAATGTTGAGTTTCACTTGGTTTTGATAATAGTTTAATATTCTCTACTAATCAAGGCCAACCAAGTGAAGGTGGAAGATCATTTGGCTCCACCACCCCCCCCAACATCTACATTCCCCATTAACATCTAAAATTAAATCATTCTATTAATGAAATATAACATTAATTAACACACTAGTTTCATTAGAACATTCACATTAACATTGAAACATAATATTTATTACAACATTCACATGAAAATTCAATAGAACATAAATAAAACATCTATACATAAACATCATTCATTATTGAATAAGTTACATAAGTTCACATGAATCATTTCTTTTTCTTCTTTTTTCTTTCTTTTGCCTTCCCTATATTGTTGTAGAGGCGTATCCATGGTGTTGTCAATATTTCTTCTTACCTATGGAGGTGCACTCATTGTCCTTTGCAAAGGTTGGTCCTCTACAATAACAAATAAAAGGGTTAAATTTTAAAAAATTAAGACTTTAAATATTTTAAAAAACATTATAGTGCTCTCTACCTTGTCCAACCACATCATCTTGCCCACCGGCATGGACCTCAACATGCTCATCATCTACATCCCTTGCAACTACAATACAAGATGTTTTCTTAATCCCAACACATATTATGGTTAAATTTGTATTACTACACGAGATTTAATTAAAAATGTTTACTTGTATCAATAATTCAAAAATAAAAAAACAAATAGAAAATGTTTACTTGTATATACATTGATATTATTCTTCATCCATCTCATCATCAGGATCATTGTCATCATCGACATGGTCACCACCACTATCTTGGTCATCGTCATCATTGTCATCATCATCATTGTCATACTCCTCATCATCATCATCATGATCAGTAGAAGCATCATCATCATGATCAATAGCAGCATCATTTTCTTTAGGAGCATCATTAACTAACTCTCAATCATGATTCATTTCTTCCTCTTCCTCAGTATCTTCTTCCATTGACATTATACCTTATTTTCCTTCACCTTGGATCATGTCATAAAAAAATGACCAAACCATTTATGTGGAACCTCTGAGTAAAATACCTGCTCACATTGTCTTGGAAGAATATAGGGCTCATCCCCAACTAGTTCAAACAATCTTGTATTAATCATTGGAAATCCATTCTCATGTGCAATAATAGTTTTATTAGGATCATTTTGATTTAGTTGTAATCTACACCATTTGATGACAAAGAGAACTAATTTGAAGGAATTAAAGTCACATTCAAGTATATCAACCAAAATGTCATAGTATCAATTTTGAGATTGTCAAGGATGTAAGTCATTTCTAGATGAAATATTGGTCACCTGAAAGACTGCACTTATCCTAGAATCATAATTTTTTTCATATCATCTAAATATTTGATGCAAAATTTATAAACATTGCAAAACATAGTCTTATGGTGTTTCACCTACAATAATTTCAAACATGTATAAATTATCTCATCATGAGTTCAAAAATATACAGTTGATCAAAAAACTTATAAGTACCTAGAGATCTCTTAATCCATATGTCAAATCTATTTTCTTTTGTGTAACATTGGGATCTCAATTAAAATGAGCTTGTTTAACCAATGAAGACATGGGTTCCCATTTTAATCCATGACTAGAATGTTGGCATCGTTCAATCCATACCATCATCCAATCTTTGATTGTTTGCAATAAAAAAATGTATTGCATCTCATTCTTTAGTAGTTGTACAAAGATAAATAGATGACTTAGAACAGATTTATTTTGAAGATTAAGAATTAATTAACTCCAATGACATCTCATAATTTATTATCTTTCACTTTCCTAAATCTATGTAATGCCCTGCCTAGAGATCCTTGGAAATAAGGATAAATATAAGCCAAGATAATTTATTTTTGAACAAATAAGGATGCACTTGACATACAACTTACAAGGATCACAAAGATCACTATGGAAGACTAAATAACCATCTAAATGCCAATGGATCTCCAAATGCTACTACTAATCAAAATGACAAACCATGGAAGGACATAAACAAATATGAATCCAAAAATATACCAAATTTGAAATGCAATTCCAAGGTATTCGAGAACACTGTAAAGGGTATCTAGAACACCTCCACAAATAATCAAAAAGTGCCCACTATCCACCTAAGAAGGTTTTTTCAAAACCAAGGCAAACAACATCATACAATACTTTCTAGTATCGTATGACCTTTCTAATGAAGGTGTGTGATACTATTAGGGTTTGGACAAAAATTCTCAAGAAGGCTTGCAATACTTTACCAATATTTTATGACCTTTCCTCAAAGGGTGTGCAATACTTTCCAGTATCACATGACATTGCTCTAAGAGATGTGCAATACAATCAAGGTTGGCACGATAAATCTCCTTTGGATGTACGATACTTAAACGTATCACCCAATGTTGATACATGGTCATCTAGGAATAACAAGAATTACTCTAAGGATGAACCAAAAGATAAAGCAAGAACTTAAAACCTCCACACTGGGGAGTACTAGATCCATAGTCAAGGTAGAGGCACTCAACCATAATAGCTAAAAGACAAAAACTACATCTAACCATCTAACATAGCAATAAAGGGAATGTACAAAATAAAACATCATAGTGTACTAAAATAACATCGCAATAAACTAAACTAACATCACAATGAATAGAACAAACAAACTAATTATGTGGTTCCTCCCAACCATAATAGCATCATAAGACCATTGTGGTTCCTAGCCATCCCTCGTGCATAACATCCCAACTACTAACTAAATCATCAATGTTATATGATGAGGACGTCACTACTAAAATGTGCTACAATAGAAGAATAAGGAAATCTAACATGCTAGAAGTAAAGCATAAGATAATCCTACTAATAAAACTCATCATTTAACATATGCTAAACATCATATAAGGAAATGTGTCAATACTAACATCATCTAAACATGATATACAAGCATTCTAGTAAAAACATAAATCACAAGAGAGCATACTCTGAAACCCAAAGTACCAATTGAAAACATCTAGCAATGGTCGCACTGGGATAGTAGACCATCTCTATACACCAATCCCTAGTAGTGGTATACGTAGCTATGCCTCCCAACCATGTGGAACCCATCGGTCCACTCCTATCATGCTAATGGAGATAATGATCCAACCACAACCATACAATAAAGAAAACATGGATGGCTAACACTCACACCAAATAGTATGAGGACTAAAACCAAGAACAAAGAAAATGCATAAACTATAGGTCTTGTTCAGACACTCAATGGGCTACTAAGTAGGGGTTGACATCATGGAGAGTCACTTTGCATTGACTAGCCCAAGCATGCATTGGTAGTTACGCTCCACAAAAAAAGGCGCACAATTTGGGTGGCAACTCTTCTTGAAAAAAGGTACTCTCCCCAACATTTTAATTATATTATACTTATTACCATCCAATATTTTAATTTAGTTATCACTTATATAGAACTTCCTCTGCCAACTAATGGAAAATAGTCACCAGGTTGCAAGATAGAAACCCCTCTATGTGCTACCCTACCCTGCCCATGCTCATCCAACGATGAGTGCTCGTTGGCATGCATATTCCCAACCCAACCCCAATGATCATAACTCTTGAAAGTACCATGAAAGATCATGCCTCACAAGTCACCCAATAAGTGTATGTGCACGCACTCATGTTTGTTGCACCACCATCATGAAGATCATAACACAAGGATTGGATGAGAACACAATGTAGAAATATACTCAACTGAAAACATACTTGGGAGGAAAGATGTGACATGCATCCCAATGCAACATAAAATTGCAACAATGGTTTGACTGACATCCAAATGGATGATCTAGGTCCACAACCAAACTCATGCCAAGAAAACCTAAGAAAATAGGGTGGCATGCAAAATGAGGTTAAAAAACCCAAAACTAGAAAACTTCAAAATTAAAACCCATTTGTTGTTTGGGCACAAAAACCCTAAAAATCTAATAAAATTTGGGTTTGGCCACCATATGCAAAAATGGCTAGCATAATGACACAAAAATCTAAACCCCCATCCTAAAAATAGGGAAAATATTCATACCCAACCAACCAGGCAAAACTAGAAAACATAAATGGAGGGAAACACTAGTTATCAGCCTCCTAACAAACTGCTACAAAATTTGAAGTTGAAATAAAGCATAAATGAGAAAACGAGAAAGCCCTACCTAGCAGCCAAAAGGGCTAAAATAGAAAACAACCAGGTAAAATAAATAACCCACAAATACTATAAAAAATGATAGCAAATCAAGGTCTCCCCAAATTGTATCCAATGAGTTTGTCCTCGCAAAGATCCCACACCCATAGCTCTCACAATGAACAAAAGACCAATCCTTCAAAAAAGGATTTTAGAAAAAAGCTCTCCAATTTCTAAATCGCAAAATTGAAAAGTGAGAAAACAAATCCCCTTTTCAATACTTATTCACTTTTCAAGTGAATAATCAATTAGGGAAAATAGCCAATTAGACTAGGTAAACTCAATCGACCCCAACAAAAAATAGGTTATCCCTTGTAATAGGAATTCACCTAAGGAAAAGTTGCTAGAAATTAAATTCAATAAAATTTAAATCCCAAAAACCCAAATTCACATAAATCTCCTTAACACTTTTGCAACAATATGAACCTCTAAAATGCACAAACATGCTCACTGGTCTAATCACATAATGCAGATGAGTTCAAATTTAATAACCACCAAAAAGTTTAATTTAAATAATTAAAATAAGGATGCACCAACCATATAGGGATGAGATTGGTGAAATATGAATAGTTGAATCACTAACTCCATGTGCCACTACCAGGGATATAAATTATGCACACTAAAACATAGGATCAAGTGAAATTGCATATAATATCATAGCTGAAGGAATAAATGCATTAAATAACTAATTTAACCTTTTATCCATTTATACTTAAATAATCCATACATCACTCACATTCGTATAAAGCATAAAGATACAAGAATGAAGTAAATAACCATAGCATAAAATCCATCACACAACATAATCAAAAATATGTCCAAATACCAGATAATTAGGTATCATCATAGACCTACTATCATCTAAAAATGACATCAACATGTGAATATGATAAATTGAATAGCATAGCAATAAAGCATCTATGGTACTAAAATCAAAGTATGACATATGACCCTCATGTCATCTCAAAGTACATATAATAAGAATATCAAGCATCTCTCGAATCAAAATGAACAAGGTACAGACTAAAAACATGAGAGGCACTACAATCTACCTTTCCTCACCAAGTACTCCCCTTCAAATTGTTTAATTGAGTCAAGATCCCAAATGTAATCTATATGGGTCTTTGTTGCAAGATTAGGAAGATATTGAGTAGTGTACACCATCATCTAGTATTCCATATATCCCTCAATCATAGAACCCTCAAGATGTTCTCTTTGTCAAACCAAACCCTTTAAAAGTTTCAAGTGTCTCTCAACCATTCACATTGACCTAGGTTGTACAAGTCCACACAATTCAATCTCCTCAACTTGGTGTATGAGATAGTGTTCTTGTACATTGAAAAAAGTTTAAGGTAAACACTTTTGCATTTCACACATTAGTAGAGTAATTATTTTCTTCCAATATTTTATATCTTCTTTATGGATTTCTTGAGATGAAACCACCTACAAGGGATTCAAGACAAAAATATATATAACTACGAGACTTTACAATATATTACTTGTTTGATATATTGAACAAATATCATTGCTTAGCTCATGTATTTTCCAAGATCATATATCACTGTTTTGATATTATTGTCAAAGTTGTTTGGGATTGATAGGGGTAGCACATACTACAACAATTATCAACTAATCGTTTCATTCTTTTCTAAAGTAATACAATGAAAATTGAATGCAAATTCACAAATATATTGTAAATACAAAAGACCATGACTTACCTTAATGAAGGTATGCCAATCATGCATTTTCAATTCACTTTTCTTTGATATGAGATTTGCTTATATTATCAGCAAATCCTATAGGAAATCTCATTTTTCATATGACTTCTTTATGACATTACTTTTCTTCTTTGTTAATAACCAAGGAAGGGCACTTGCATTAATATGGTCTTCATTGCTATTTGGTTCAATGATATTTTTCATTGCATGATTGGAATCATGAATGTCACTAAAAATTTTGGCAAGTTTTTCTTAGTCACACCTTCTGTCCAATATTTTCCATAGTGTCTCTATTACATTCTTTCCAATATGCATGGTATCAAACAAATGCACAATTTGTAACTGTTCATAGTAGAGCAGCCTACTAAATTTTTTGGGATAACATTTTAGTCCCTTTAGAAGGTGGTCAATATTGATGCCTTGACAACCTCAAATTCTATTATATTCCAACTACCATAGGTGAGGTGTCATTCTGTGTGGCTTTGATGTAGTCTTTTCTTTCCCATTGAAAAAATGTTTCTCGACACTTCAAAACTTATGTTTTTGTGGAGGAAGTGCATATTCTCATCAAACACTTATTTTCTTAAACTTTTGGAATGACAAGATTTCATCTTTGGACCACACATTGGACATGAAAATTTTACCTTTTTTTGAATACCAACAAGATAGTGATACAGTTGGATTAAATATGTTCATTTTTAGAATTAGTATTATTCCATACAACTAGATTTCAGCATAACATACCACAGAAATGTGTCAACCTTGGGGCATCATGAATTGTCCACACAAGCATTGCATGTAATTGAAATTTTTTTTTCTACTTGGTCTAGAGATATCAAAAATACTTAAACCATTCCATAACACCAACAACTCTTCAATAAGAGGTACAATATATACATTCATATCTTTCACTTGGTACTTACCTAGTTGAATGAACAACATCAGATAATTATTGTGTTCATTTCACTCCAAGACTTATAATCACATGTAGGTAACAATAAAAATACCTGGAACAATCATTTCCAACATAATGTAATCCCTCTTTATTGAAATTTTTGGAGGAAGGTTATTGTTGATAATAAATACAAGCTAGATTGAGTAAACAAATCTCATCTTTTCATATGAATTGACACCATCAGTTGCCAGAGAAAGCCTAAGATTTTGAGGTTCTTTTTTAAAGTGTGGCTACTTTTCCTCTATGTTCTTAAATTCTAAACCATCTATAGGCATTTGAATACTATCATCTTGACTTCTATTGTGTGCATGGTAATCCATAAATAGTGCCAAACTACTGCACCTGAATAATCATTTAAGATGCAGAATAATGGGGATGTAATGAAGAACCTTGTGAGGCACCATTTTTGTCACTTGATCATCTCGATATCTACTTGTATGAAATTTGGGGCATTCTATTGCATTTTTTTGTTTTTTATGATAAATTACATGATCTTGAGGACAAGCATCTATTGATTGATACTCCATTCCAATATGTTTCATAATGGCACATAATTCTCAATATCAGAAAGGGAGAATATTTGATGGTGGTAACAAATATCCACCTATTAATCTACAACAAAAAATATTATTCATTAGTATAAACAATCTTAATAATACATATTTCACCTCTTATAGACTATAATGATGTATACCACAAACCTTATCATATGTGACATTGTTATGTTGGATGAACCACTCATAACCTTCAAATTCACCAACAACAATATATCATAGAGAAGAGTTGATTGAGATCCTTCATAAAGGGTCATATTTTCCTTCTCAAGTAGAGGTATATCATGGATGGCCTCAATGTCATCCTCATCATCATCATCATTAGCAGCAGCAGCAACAACAACAACAACAAAAACAACAACACCAATAGCAAATGTGTCATGGATCAATGCATTTGTACCATTACTTTCAAATGTGTTTTATGGTGCATGATTTTCATCTTCCATGGGATCATGATCTTCTCCTTCAATACTTACACCTCCATGTTCCTCCAAGATGTGTTGGTCCATATCATGTACTACCCTGGGGAGATCAACCTATATAAAAATGATGATAATCAAACCCCCATTTTGTGGTTCATAAGTAAATTAATTGTGAAAACAATATAAAAATGAACTTACCAATTGATGATAATCAAACCCCCTTCAACGTGACCATTCTCCCAACAATGTCACTTAGTTGTTTTGGTTTTGATTCTTCTTGTCTTTAATTCGTTACAATGCTTGCAAAGACAATGACATTTGTCATTGCTTGGTCTTTGAGAGTTCGAAAATAATCTTGTGATTTTCTCCCTATTTTAAGAAAACTCCCTTGTGTTATCTGACATGATCCTTCTTCATAGGAATAACTTATTTGTGTGCCCTTATTGAGTTGGTCATAGTTAATACTTATATCTGTGCCTATGGTTTTGAAAGAAACATTTGCTGTAATTAATGTGTATATTTGCAAGAATATTGGACATATTGTACTTAATTTTTATATATGCACATATGGTTTTGAAAAAAAAAATGATGTAATTAATGTGTATATCTCCAAAAATATTGGACATGTTGTACTTAATGTTTATATCTGCACATATCATTTTGAAAGAAGCATTTAGTGTAATTAATGTGTATATCCACAAAAATCTTGGACGTGTTGTACTTAATGTTTTTATCTACACATATAGTTTTGAAGGAAAAATTTGGTGTAATTAATATGTATATCTACTAAAATATTGGACATGTTGTACTTAATATTTATATCTACACATATAGTTTTGAAAGAAACATTTGGTGTCATTAATGTGTATATCTGCAAAAGTATTGGACATGTTGTACTTAATGTTATATCTGCACATATGGTTTTGAAAGAAACATTTGGCATTGAAACATTACAAAAAAAATTACAAAATTAATGTTTTACATGAAAATAAACTTCAAGAACTGTTAGCTCAAAAGCAAGAACATGGTGTTGAAATAGTAAAGGAAATTGCTTGACACGAGAGGCCCGCAAGTCAGAGTGTTAACCCATCTTGAAAACTTGAATGTCGAAATGAAATCTAGCAAGGATCAAACACCTATGCCAAAGTTACAACACAATGTAAAGTTGAAAGCTATCGAGGATCAAACACATATGCCCCTTGTCTTCTATCCCCTTCCTCTTCATTCCTCTTGTTTGTAACTCCTTGTCACTCCCTCCATTCTTCTTCTTGTTTTGGCCTTCTTGTTTTCTTGAACATTCAAGGAGTTGTTCACATGATTCCTCATTAGTTCATATTTTAATCGAATTCCTTTTTCCTTCAACTTAGTTATATATTGGTTTATCCATGTGCGAGTGAATGGTGTTAAACATGAGTCATTATTGTGTCAAAACTTCATCTATATTCGAGCAAACTATAGTAGGAATTACATTCTTTCTTGTTTTATCATAATCACCTTGGAAATAGCATCTGCATTTCCTTAAACCAACATATTCTAATATCTTAAATTTTGGTTTCTTAGATTTGTTCATTTGAAACATTTTGTTGGATTTTATGTATGTTTTTATCTACTTTCTCCTCTCAAAGTATCCATGCATGGGATCTTAAAAGAAAAAAAACTTATCACAAGATTCTTACCTTCCAATTTATTGCATATAAGATATTAAGATATTAGGATTTTTCATGATCACCTTATAATTTTTTATGTATTACATCTACATTTTCTTTTCCATTTCTTATAAGAGTTTTTCAGGGTTGGAAACTACTTCAACATCCTTTTCATGGTTTAGAGGTAATCTCATTGTGGAGGAGGCTTTTGCAAGGGAATGAGCCTCATGATTATGAGATTTACATAGAAGTAGAACTTTCTTCTTCAACTCCTTTCACTCAACTCTTCAGTAAATCTATTCTTCCAATAGTGAGAATAGTTGCTACAAATTCCTGGGAGCCAAGGGCCCCTGAACCTATGGTACATTTTCTCGAGAGATGGGAGAAGTTACTACCAGATTCATTACTTCATAACATTTTAAATCATATAGTGATGCCCAAATAAACAACAATAGATACTTGGGATCCTCACATGGAGACTATGTCAATACATGCATAGTTATATCTTGGCTTCCATTGTTGGGCCAACGTATGGAGCCTTTATATCCAACCATTCGTTATAAGTTGGGGAATGCACTTCATGCCTGACATGAAAGTGATGCATCTTCATATTCAATTTTATCACCTTGAAAAATTGTATTTGATCCTACTAGCTAGGAATAGATGATTGTTCAAATTTTTTTCAATTGAAAATTTATTTCTCCATCTTCAAATAACCTAAATCTTTTCTTCTCCCAATTGTATTGTTTCTCTATTGTTATATATTCTATAATATATTTTCAATTTCTTTCTCCATATTTTTATGATGCATAGAAAAGCCCATATCATCTCAGGATAAAACTAAGGAAAGTGGTTGTAAATATATGAATAAAGAACTCAAAAAGGAGTTCGATTAAATAAATTATTTGTGTGTCTAATGCTATTTAATGAAATACTAAATAAACTAATCATCATATACTTATAACAATCAAAGTATGCATAGAGTAAGATCTTGGTACATAAAATTTCAGCAAAAAATAGAGGGAACAAAATTTAAATAGGGAGTCATATAGTATCTAACTATAACTATGAATTAAACATAATATCAAATATACCCCTATTTACAATGTAATATCATTTTGTGTATTTTGTTAGTCCACACTGAAATCAATAACCTTGTTTTTTTCTATAAGAACTTTTTGTTAGTCAATCACCTTTTTCTTTTTTTTTAAATTTGGGAAGCAATCCCCTTGAATTAGGAATATCATATTTTCTATCCAAGTAGTATTAAGAGAAGCATAAACAGCTCCTAGAATTTTCTCTCATACACCTAATGGATATTGATGCACACCCAATTCGAAAACTACTACCATTAGATCTCTTTGTTTTAGATAATCATATAAGAATTTGGGTTATGGTGCTCAACCCATGAGCACTATAAGCTTTATCTTATCCAGGATGTCAACTAGGTACATTATATTTCTCCTTTGATTAAATCAGAAAAAAGACTTAATCCCCACATGCCTTTCAAGAATCAATTGAATTCATCGTTGACATCATTGCAATTCTTTTTATTAGTGGTGGAATTTTTTTTTTATGATTACAAAGGAAAGTATTAGAGTGAATGTGTTTTTTTATCAACATCAATAAGCTAGAGAGTGAAAACTCATCCATACCCCAAAACAAAAAATGGAGTATATCTTAGAAGTAGAAGATCACCTAGCATTTGGTGGAGCTAAGAAAAGAGTCTAGGGTTGATAAAATTGAACTAACACTAGTAGGATTTTGGCAAATAAATGACCATGTGACTAAAATGTTTAGTCACATGACTAAAAGTGATCAAATTTATGTAATGTTTTGTAATTTATAAGTATAAGTGACTAAATAAATGACTAATGTGGTCATCGAGTAAAATCACAAGGTTAAATAAAGATAAGTGACTAAATAAATGAGAAAATAAATGACTAAACAATTGGTCACTAAAATTTAGTCACCCAAAGAAATGATTAAATGAATAATGAATGAGTTTTAACCATATTAATATATCATTTTACTTTTAAAATAGTTTTTATTACTCGCCAATGGATTATTTGTCTTATCAACACATCATTATTAGTTAAATTATTTGAATGTCACCAACTAATATTGACCTATAAACTCCTTAAGAAAACTATTTTCATATCAAAAGGATTTATTATTATGAAGTATTTATGATTTCAACATATAATTGTTAATAAATTCATTGACTCATAAAACATGTTTCATGAGTTGTAGTTCACATATTAAACACATCTAATCTCATCATGAAAATGAGAATGAACAAGCATCACTTGATTACCATTAATCATTGCATCTAGCCATCCATGCTCACATAGTTTGTAAAGGAGCAAGAATTTCTAGGTTATTGTATGAGAAATTCACCATGCTTATTTGATACTTTAAAACTATCTTTTATGTGATTTCAAAATTGATGATTGAGAGATATTATTATTTAAGATGATTTTTAGGAAGAAATTAATATTTGACCTTAAATAATTGAACTATTATTTTAATTATCTTAGATTAAAAATGTAAAACATTTTAATACAATATTTTTTGTATTAATAATAAGGAGTTCAAGTTACAAAATACCACTACAGAGTATCAAAAGAAAAAAAAGATTACAAGAGGCAAAGCCTCATCACGAGAGTAGACATAGGAGACACAGAATAATGAAGAAGGTCTTCACGAGTATCCACCCGTGTAGTCCACCCCATATTGCCCTCCATCCAAACAATGTTCTTCTGATTCCATCAAAACATCCCTAGGGTTCTTACGAAGTCTCACACATTTTAAATTTTCTCGCAAGTTCATATTACTATGAAAGTTGATAAAGATAAATTAAAAAGGTTGCTCAGAACTGGATACACTACTTTCCTCACCACTGAGATTAAGGATGGGCAAGTTTGGAGGTGGCATATGGACAACCTCACACTCTTTGAACAAACTATCAAGAAGCTTAGCAAGGAGGTCAGAAGGAATAACAAAGACACTACTAGAAGTATGATCCTCATGTTCAATTTTAATACAATATTCATTAAAAATATGTTAAATATACTAATATTGGATAATATTATAGTTTCATTTCAAAAATTATACTTTTAGTTAAAAGACTTATTATTGTTTGAAAAAATTATATGTGTTATTAGATATTTGGCTTTAGGATTACTTAAAAGTTGATTGATGAACAACTTGTATAGATAGAATCAAAATATTCATAGTTTCAAACAAATTTTACCTTTTTTACCTTAAAATTTTAAAATACCTTTGTAAGTTTCTTATATGTTGTTGTAAAATTCATCTAAAGCATCTCATATTTAGTCTAGGTTTTTATTTTATTTTACATTCTTTATTTTATATTAATTTTTAAAATAATTATATTATTTAGTTTCTTTATTTTTTATTGTACTTTTCCAAAAACTCAATTTTTTTATATATTACTTCATAAATATAATAAATTTTACTTTAAATAAATTATAATAAAAACCTCTTCACTGTCCTCAAGACAAAAGAAAACTTTCATAAGTTAAAAAATGTGAATTCAAAACCCTTGTGAAATACCGTTACTAACACTTCTATTATTTTTCCATATGATTTCTCCCTTCAGAAATTCCAATAGATCCGTAATGTCTCCTTATTGTAGACGACTATGCCATTAATTTTCACATTCCTGATTCTTAAAATATCAAAGAGATTGAGGCTAAAATAGCATTATAGATAGATGAAAGATTATTGAATCCTCCTCACTCCATCTATTGACAGTAAGTACTCTTACATGTATGGTTTCTTTTTTTTTTTGGTTAATATTATTGGTGAATTAATTATTGCGCAAAGGTGCCGGTGATTTGTCTGTGGATTCCGAATGCAAGGTCAATTTCGATGAAGTAAAACTCTTTTTTTTATATGATCTCTTTTAACTATATCTTAACATTCATAATTGTTTTTTTTCATTATGTATTATTCTGGATTCTATTGTTGACTCAAGCTGGGATGTCAGGTTTTAATTTTGTTGGTCTATAATCATGAATATCAATAAAACTATGCTCCTACATTCTCCCAGGTTTTTGACATGCGTCAAGCAACCTGTATCAGAAAAATAGATCTCTTGACGTAGATATCGTGGAATTCAATGGCTTCAAACAAAATCAACAGCTTTGTTAAACATGGGGTGTTCGTAGTCCATTTTCATGATGTCACATTTATAAACTTCATTCACAAACTAGTCCATTTCTGAAGCAGAAAAAGTAAAACCATATGCTGAATGAAGTAAAACTAATGAAGAAAAATTGCATGGAAAATTATTGGGTTTCATAAATGGACAACTTAAATGTAACATTGAAAGAGGTTGAAACAAATGCAGAGCATCTGGCCTCTAAAATTTTCAACTGTTTGAGCAAAACCCATTTTATAGAAATCTGGAATTGTGAGCAACTTTAGTACTTCTATCATGTAGCAGATATCTGAATATGCAAGAGATATAAGAAACCAAGATTATCTTTCAATGTTGAATTTAACTTTCTAATCTTCATGCAAGTTACCTAAACCAAATTTAAAGAAAAATGATTAGTGAATTATTTGCATTCCACACTTTATATCACCTCATAGTAGACTACGTTAGTCAAATACTTGAGATCAAATTTTTGTTCTATATATCACTGGTAAAACTCTATGTAATATTTTTATTTCAAACACTCCATTTTATATTAAGTCTCATATGATTGAAAAAACATTGCTTTGTTCACTTACTTTCTCATTCTTCCTATATATGAATTCCCAGATGAACAAACAACTTCTATAAAGAATGCCAAAATATTAAACTAAAAAACACAGATGAATCATTTACACTATCTTCAAAGTTGGCATCAAAAGTTTTCTTCATTAGTTTGGTTAAAACTTTCAAAAACCCTTACGTTAGTATAAACTTTTATAATTAGAATTCTAAGTCTTCGATCAAGGGAAATTTTCTAGGTTTGATTGATATATTTTCTCATAAGCTCAATAGCTTCAAAGAAGAAAACCCCTTGTTCCTATATTTCCTAAAGGCTTGGCCTGGAGCTATAGAAAAATTGTATTTTTTTTTAAATTTTTTTTTGGCCTCATTCACTACTCATCTACACAAGTAACCTATAACTAGTGTGTGTATGAGGATGTTTGAAATAAAAATACATAATACATGGCTATTTGTTAAATCCTCCATAATTTTCACAAACAAAGAATTTTAACATTTTGTTCTCAAATGAATCACATCACTCCCTTTTCTTTACCCCCCTCTTTTCTCTTTGATTTGGTTTATTGAATGTGATTTTTGTGAGAAAGCATTCAAAGATTTTTTATAGTTCTTGCTAGGAACTATAACACAGGTCTCTCACTGTATCTATTGATTAAAACGTTCCTTCTCAGCCAATCAAAAACTAGTTTAAGCCATTTCCAAATTAGATTGTTAAGGTTAAATATTGAAACATGCTCATTTCGTTCTCACTTTATCTATTGATTAAAACATTCCTTCTATAGAGCAGCAGAGCATTATCATTTTCTCATAGAAGAGAAGATGTAAATTTCAAAGATAGCCTGCAATCTAGTTCTAACAATTTTCTGATTACATGGCTTTTGAGACTGATGACCCTTATGGATTCTTAGAATAGTAATTTTTTGAACTCTAATCTTCCTCACATATCTACTATGGTTTGTGTATCACTACAAATAAATATATATAAATATTTTTAATAATTTTTTTCTAATGGAAGAGTGGAAAGTATTCATTATTGTCACTATGATTGAATTAAATCCAATTTAAGATTCACCTCTTAAAAATCTTAAACCCTTACAAAATTTTATCTAATGTAATATTAGATGACCTATGTCCCACGCTCTCCAGCTTTAGTTTAATAATTTTGCATGCAATTGCAATGTTGTACAGTACAAGTCATCCACACGTTATTCCCTGGTTCAAGTTGATCATATCCATCCTACAACTACTTTATAAGCCTCTTCTTTGCATAAAATAAGCCCTACATTCTTCCACTCAACCAATTGTATACAATTATTCTTTCATTTTGTTTAAAATGCACAAACATAATTCTTATTGTGATTAAAAAGAAGACATTTTTGGCCTTCTCTAAGTCAATTGTGTATCCATGTCCCAAATTATCAAAGTTCCACATAAATTCATGAGCGTTCTTTACTACCATTCTAACCAAGTTTGCAGAGGTATAAAGCTTGTACTTTTAGCTTGCATGTAAGGTATAGTTATGTTCTTGAAATCTAATGTCCACTGATTATAATGCTAAAGAGGATCTAACAAGATTTTTGGAATAAATTTTTCACAATCTAAACCTATTTGAAAATTCTCATCTTTGCACGGGGAATAGATCTTGGCTTTATCAAAGCAAACTACATTTGTTTAATAGTCTTCCAAGCCCTTATACAGGTTGTTTTTGTACACAACCTTTAATCATTACATTAGATGAAATGATGTTTCTTTTTCCTCTCAAAGCTCGCATCTAATGTCTTCCACGTGATCAGCTCCCTTTGCAACATTCCATCCAATGGTTGATGTGCCTTCTATATTTCTACATTTTGCATACGTATTTGAAGATCCTATTTGCTGCATTTAAAACTTGCAATTGCTACATATAAACTTATATTTGCTACTATTTACTACACATAGAAATTTTAATAGTAGTTCATAGTAATATTTGCTTGAAATTATAAGTCCTTTAGAACATAAATTTATCCTTGGTAAGACTTCATTAGTTTTATAGTTTTCTAAGTATGATCAATTCTTTATTACATACACCTCTTATATTTTATTTTGTTTTAAAAATCTAGGAGTAAATTCTAACATAGTAGCTCTTTGTATTAGATAAAGCTAATTTAATATATTTTTTATTTTATAAAAAATGGATGGAGCCACTATATATATTATTAAAATAAAAATAGGTTCAAGGGTTCATTTGGAAAAGAACCTAAAAGAAAACCCAAAATCGTCACCGAATACAAAAATGCCAAGAGATTCCATACAAAATGTCAAACTCGTCATAAGACCTAAGACTCTTGAATCATTCAGCCAGCCAAAAACCTCACCATTTTGAGCATTTTCTTTGCCTTTCCAATTGGAACTCTTTGATTTTCTAATACCTACACTTTCATCTCTGCCACCATCTGCAGAAGTCCCCCTAGCACCAAAAGACTACCCTGTCAACTGCAAACGCCCTTAAGGTGAGCTTAATGACTATGAAGGAGTGTGAAGTTATTCACAAAAGGTCTATGAATGTACTTGAGAAGCAGACATAAAGAAAGAGCACTGCCACATCAACAAGCACTAGATTATGTGTTCCAAGGGTATGAACCAGTTGTTTCAGCATCATGAAAGGAGGAATAAGCCACCGATAGAGATCAGCAAAATGATGATCAGAAATTGAAGCAACACATTCCTTACACATGTTAGATGTCAAGCAGACCTTAACTAAGATATCTAATTTGTTCCTATACCATTGATCTCTTTGCCCTTTGTAACCATCAAGTCCCATCTTCCAGAATAGCTTGGCAGATCTAGCCAATATGTAAAGCCCAGCTTACCAAAAAATAGCATTTCATAATTGCATTATTCAACCACCAATTTATACATACTCTCTTCAACAAGAAAAAAAATCCTACCAAATAATTGCAGATGTCACTATAATTCTTCTCTTCAGAAAAAGCCGAACTTCCAGCCAAATTTCAACACTTTTTGGCTAAAGCAATAAAGTTATGAAACTTTTATGTACATTTAATTAGCCTCTGCAACTAACAAGCCTCTACCAGTGGTTATCTCCAAGCAAGAGTAGAAACTTGGTTTGTCTTATTCAAATTCCCCCCTAGTAACCATAACCTGAGTTATCCATAGGATTTCCAGTAGGCATAGCCAGCTCTGGTTCCTTGATGTCAACAACCACAACATCAGTAGTTAAAAATGTCTTTGCCACTAATGTTGCATGCTCCAAGCAACATCTCACCACCATAGTTGGATCAATTATTCTTCCAACCATCAAATCTTTATAATTGCTAGTAGCAACATTGTATCCATATTTGGGATTATCATTGGAAAGAACCTTTTCAACCACAAAACTTCCATTTACCCCAGCATTCTTTGCAATTAATTTCACAAGGTAGGTCAAAGCTCATTTGACGATGCTAGCACCAACCTTCTACTCATCATTTTCAAGTGTCTCTCTAATAGTAGCCAACTTTGAAGCAAGCCTCAAGAGAGCACACCATCCACCAACAACAATACCTTCCTCAACAGCTACCTTTGTTACATTCAAGGCATCCTCCACTCTTAGCTTCTTTTCCTTCAATTTTGTCTCTGTCTATGCTCCTACCTATATAACTATAACTCCCCCAAATAGTTTAGCAATTATTTCATTCATTTTTTGTTTCTCATAGTCTTGTTCAACAACCTCAATCAAGTTCCTAATTTGAGCAACCCTTATCTTAATAGCCTCCAGAGTGCTTCCATCACCAACAATTGTTGTTGTATCTTTCATTAATACTACCTTGGTGGTGGCAGTTCCCAGAACCTCATTCCCAACTTTGTCAAGGGCCTGCCCCAGTTCATCTCTAATGACAGTGCCTCTTGTCAAGACAACAATGCCATCCAAATATTAGCTTTTCCTTTCTCCAAACCCAGTAGCCTTCAAAGTAGTAATCTTTAAGGCACCTTGCAGCCTGTTCACAACAAGGGTTGCCAAAGCTTCTTGCTCAATGTCTTCGACAAAGCATCCTCGTTGTTCTATGTTAGAATACATTTAAAAGCTATATTCAATAGTTTTACTGCTCATTAGGTGAAGGACTCCAACAAATCAATCTGACTTCAATCAACATATAGGATTTCAACCAAACAGAGAAACTACCTTGAAAAAGAATTGAACTTAATTCATTACTGTAGTACAATTTAGTCAAGCAAAGGTAAAGTGTGAAAACATTTCTCAAACATATCCATCCATTTTCCCCTATTCAAAACTATTTTTATAAAATGTTATAATTAATGAATACAACACCATTTCATGCTGGCCAAACTTCTATGAACTATAGTCCTAGAAAACCTCCCAAAGCTTGAGTCGGTAGAGCACCTTAGGAATTTAGACATCACTCGAAAAAGAACCTACCAACTAAAGTAGATAAAAACCTAAGAAATATTGTTTGTCATTGTATAAAACTAGTTTATCGCCACTTAGGATTTCTATCATCATCATCTAAATCACTATCTACTTCATCTCTAATCCTCTTCTAGCTTGTTGCAATATGATTGTCATCCTCATCCTCGTCAATATCCTCATCTTCTGGAGCATCTCCAGCTGGTTCAAAATTACTACCATCATCTTCATCTTCTGGCTTGCCAATTGATTGTGCTAGGTACTCTATGCCATAATCTTATTCCTATTAAAAAGTGATGTCTTCCCCTCTATTTCAAGTCCTTATTGACTTTGATTTAGCAGTATTTCAGGTTTCCCTGTAATCATATTCTTATTGAGATCACGAAGGCCAAGAGCATCATTCACAATAAAATAAAACTTTGTAGCACAAGGTACGGGGTGATGACATGGAGAGTGCCAAATGATAAATCATGATAAACTTGTGTCATTTTTAATAATATTACTTTGAAGTAGTAATGCCTTTTCTTCAAGTACTCTCAAAATAAAAAGAGATCTGGCATTAAACTTGAAATTTAAGGATTAGTTATTATTTAATTAATCTTTTCTATTTTTTGATATGATATTTTATTTAGATAGTATTTATATTTATTTAGTAAAAAATATTAATAAATATATGTGAGATTTAAATTACTTATAAATTTTATTTATAGATTTATAAAAATATTTATTAATAAATTATTATTTGAGTTTATGTTACTTCTATATATAATAGTAGATATATGAAACTAAGACTTCCACATATGATCTTTAATTTTATTAGGTTGAAAAAATAACACAGTGCATATATTCTTTGTGGCTAAAATTGAACTAGTAAGAAATGATTTGGTTACCCACTTGGACCATATCTTTTATGGTTGGAAATAGTTGTATTTAGTTAATCTGTAAGCTAAGAAAATTAGGTATGAGATGACAAATGTTTTGTAAATTTTAGTTAAAGTTCTTATTAGATGTTGAGTTAGGTTGTTGAATGATTAAGGTAATTATAATTTTTGTTTCTCTTCTTTTATTCTTTAATCTGTTTGTAGTTTATAATGTAGTTCAAATATAATTTGAAATAACAGATTAAGTTATTTAATAAAATAAGGTATGTACAGATTGATTTTAATAAGTATGGACCTCTAGATTATTTTCATTAAATTAAGAGAGGATTGAGGTTAAGATAATTCCATCAAGATTGGATTATATTCTTGAAGTTTTTGGGGTGAATCTTTATAAATTGTCAATTGATGTGATGAATGTGAATTATTTATGGTATAGTAAAAGATGCCTGGTATACATTTGATAATTATAAATTACTATCCTTTTTTAGTTTTAGTTATCTATAGAACTTAGTGTTAATTCTTTTAGTAATCCTAAATCTAATGAAATATATTTTATTAGTTTTTAAAGCAATTAATTTGATACTTAATTAGGAGAAAGTAGTAGTGTTATACCCACTCTATGCTATTCTTATGATGTATTCATTGGGTTTTATATAGTCTTCAACATGAGGCAATATGATTATGAGTTACAAAGATTGTGTATTCTTGTGTTATTGTTCCATGGATTTTTTTTTCCAATTTTAATATTATCATGTACATTTTCAATAACCATTAAGAAATGACAAAAAAATGTACTAGACAAATTTATTGCAAAGTACGAGATAAGAGCTTCAACAACAAATAATTAATGGTGGGAGAAAGAATTGTTAATGTTTAACTTTTAATTTTTTAAATGGACATGAATCTTGCATAATTTGAATTGTAACTATTTTGATTGATTTCTCCACTAGTGTTTAGGTAGAATTATGATATTTTAATTTGTTGTTTTATAGGCATTTTTTGATTAATTGAATTGTTGCTCTTGTTTATTTGGCAATTTTTTTCTTTTATATTTTAAAGGGTACTAGCTCAATGGAAGAGCACCTACTTTACAAGTAGGAGGATGGTGGTTCAATTCCATCGCGCCCTAATATGATTAAATTAATGATTAAATAAACTACCAAATAAACTACAATATAAATTATCAAATCAACTACAAATTCAACTACCAAATCAATTACCAAATATACTACCAAATTAACACCAAATCAACTACCACATATACCACCAAATCAAATACCAAATATACTACCAAATCAACTAGTGTTTAATAACAATCAACTGTCAAATAAACTACCAAATAAATTACTAAATAAACCACCAAATAAACTACCAAATAAATCACCAAATAAATTATTATTTAATAACAATCAACAACCAAATCAATGATCAAATCAAAGACCAAATTAATGGTTAAAATAGTTTAGTCATAAATTCGGTTGTTATATTAATGACCAAAAATAAACTACCAATGGTCACGTGATCAAAATTGGTCATATATGTACAATTTTTAGTAGTTGATTTAATCATATATTTTTGTGTTTGTACTAGTGTAATATTTCATAGCTCATTCTTTCAACTCCATTTTTTTTTCTATTCAACGAAATAGGAAGAGTTTGTATAGTAAAAAAGTCATTCTATGTATCTGTGTATTTTGTAATATCTGCTATGATATGTTTTTATCAAATTTCTTGTGAACTCTACCCATTTTTCATGGTCTACATTATTTTTGTGTAGGATCTTGAGGTAAGTCACTTAGCACAGGTTGAGTGAGTTTTACTATTTTATTATTTGGATTTTGGAATATATGTAGTTGGCTCATTTTTCTATTGTGTACATAATATGTAATAAGCACCTTTAAAAAGATCTCTCTAAATATATAAAGAAATACATGTTTAGAAGGAAAGGAAAAAATATTTACATATGTACCTCTTCTCTCCCTAGAAGATAATTGTAAAGAAAGGGCATGTAAATCACAAAGAGCATGACACGACAATGAAATTATAGAGCAAGGGCATGGTATGACAATGAAATTGCAGAGAAAAGGAATGACACAACAATGAAATCATAGAGCTAGGGTATAGAAATGAAATATAGAGATCATGAGGGCACATCAATCGAATGTGCTAATCACAAGGGCCATGACAATGTTGACAACACTACACCTCTTTTGCATGTAGCTCACTCCACCTCTTTCATGTGTAGCTCTCCACAATCAAAATCAAATGGAAAATGATTGTCATCTTTCTTTTTCTTTTTTTTTTATGCTCATGAGGTTATAACAATTATGATGCCAATGTCAGTATTGCCATGGTTTTGGGGGAAATTGCAAAAAAAATATGAAAATCACCACAAATTACATTGTCAGCACAAATTGTTGTCTCAATTTGACCCCAAATGTTGTAGTGATTAGTTTGTTCACTACTTATTTTCACTTGATTGTTGACTTAAGATTGCTTCCTTAGAACTATTTATTCTTATTTGTTGCTACATGACTTGCAATCTTTTTCGTTCATGATAAGAGATTCTTGTTGAGGTGGTTCTATGACAATGTTTCTAGTCCACTATTGTAAGTTAAACGGATCTGATTTGATGTCATTTTCCTCTTGAATTTTTATTTCTTCTCTTTCAATGAGTTCTTATGTTGATTGGTTTGATCTAGATATTTGATTGATGAAGAGTAATATCAGTGGATTATTATCCTTGTTTTTCTTCTATGCTTTATCTTCGTCCAACATATTGACTAGAGATTTTATGTCCATGGTCTTAGAAAATTGATAAAGAAAATATTTTAAGGTTGAGAGATTAGAAGAGAATTAAAAATCTTTCTTCCTTTTTGTTGTTTGGAGAATGGAGATAGAAAGTGGAATAGAAATTGATTCTTTTAGCAAGAATCTTCAGAGTAGAGATGGCAGAGTTCCTCTGTCTCTTGTGGAAATTGCTAGTAAAGTCATCACTTGCAAAGGTAAGATATCATCTTTCATTTTGAAATCTATAATTCTTGTCAATTTTCATGCCTCAAGATTCATGGGTTTTCTAATGAATAAGTCCTATTGTTGTTCTCTCTCTGAATTGTTCAGTTGTGGTAGCATGGAGGGATAAGGAGTTGGTAATACAAGATGTTTAGGGTAAAACTTTTTAAATGGTCACTAATATTCTTATTAGGCTATTAATGATTTGACCAAGGTTTTGAATCTTATCTTAGAAAAGCTTACTTTTCTTGAACCTTTTTTTCAATTTTTTTAATGAACCCTATTTACACCTTCTAACTGTGTTAAACATAATTTAAAATTTTGTTTATATAGAGTGTAAATATGATGTTAATATTTTATTTTCTTGGTTATATTTTCCATTCTGCTACATATAGTTCCAATGTCTTTGACAAAATTAATCAAGCCAAAGGTTTAATAGATGTTATTCAACACATTCATGTCTCGACTATTGTAATGGGTTTGGACTTGTCTAACAATGGAAATATAGGGACAAGAAAATTGGTTGCATTTTCATTCTTGGAGTTGAAGCATGTTGGATCAATTTTTCGATAGTCTTTTGTTTTTTCCTCACAAAAATTTCCTCCCAAAAAATAGTCTCTTAGGTCATGGCAGGAATTGGCATAGTTTAACGTGTCCTCTATACATCCACTATACATGATTTTTGCATGCTCTTGACATTGGTATTATTATGGTGATTACATTTTGTCATTATAGCAAGTGACTCTATTTTTGCAATGCACACAAGCTAGTCTCAATTATTGCAAAGATTATGAAAAGAAAAAATAGCTAGTTTGATGTGATTTTTTAATGGGGTTTGATATTTTTATTTAATGCAAAGGTCTATTTTCTTGATATAAATTGCACATTCATTTGTATCTTTTTCTGAGAAGTTAGCACAAGAAATAATATTTGTGTGTGGCCAAAGTGCTCCAAATTATATTTTATAAGAGTCTATAACTACAATTATTTAGAGAAGGGTAATTGACATTAAATATAAATTTAAAATGCTTGAATAGAAGAATTTAAAATTGTTGAATTGTTATTGATAAAGATTTATATTATTGTTTTTTATTATAACTAAAATTTGTGTTCTTTGAGAAGGGTATATCATGTTACGGTGACCATGATCATTGTCGATCTAATGTTGGGAAGATAACTTTGTCAATTTTTTGCATTATTCTTTAAAGGGTACTAGCTCAATGGAAGAAAACCTACTTTATAAGTAGGAGGATGGTGGTTCAATTCCATCGTGCCCTAATATGACTAAATTAATGATTAAATAAACTACCAAATATATTACCAAACATACTACCATATATACTACCCAAAAATACCAAATATACTACCAAATCAACTACCAAATATACTACCATATATACTGCCCAAAAAACTACCAAATAGAATTCCAAATATACTACCAAATAAACTACGAAAATTACCAAATAAACTACCATATAAACTACCAAGTAACAAGAATAAATGACTAAAGCAATGACCTAATCAATGATTAAAATAGTTTAATCATAAATTTGGCTGGGAGATAAATGTTTGACAATAAACTATCGTTGGTCACATGATCAAAATTAGTCACATATCTACAATGTTTAGTAGTTTATTTAGTAATATATTGTTATTTTTGTACTAGTAGCATGGCCACATATAGCAATGGCAACTCCTATTGGTAAGTAGATTCCTCTTTTTCTCTCTCATTTTTCATGTGTTTATTTCACTTAACCTATTATTTCTTAGGAGGCATTTTCTAATATTGGATTCATTTTATCCAGGAGGCAATGAGGACATTCCTAGATTAACCTTACATTTAATAAAAGAATATGTGATTCAAAAATAGCTTTTAAACATAACTATATAAGGAGTGAGTTAGGACATATATAGGTTAACCTTAAACATTAACTACCAACTACAACACAAAGGTTGCACTAGGGTATTATAGTATTGTAAATATAGAAAACTACTTGATTCGATCGAGTGGGTGTATGATGACAAAGAGTTGTATTGGGTGAGTAAAGCTCACCAGTGGTTATAGGAATATAGCTACATCAAAACAATTAGAAACCAAAGCTACATATTCATTAGAGTGAGTAGTTCAAGGGTCTTGATCCTGTGGATACAAGTATGTAGGTAGCCTAGTTGGCGAAGTATACCTCAAGTTTGCAGATGCTTTGGACATAGTCAGGTATCACTTAACTATTTTAAGACATTATATGTTAACTCATGAGGCGCATTCACTTGCAGAATCCTCTGCGACAATGAAATTACCTCTAAGCCACGTAAAGGATGTTGAAGTGGTTCCCAACCTTGAAACACTCTTATAAGAAATGGCAAAGAAAATGCAAATACAATACATATATTACTATTATTTATGTATATGTATGTATGTATGTCTGTATGTATGTATGTATTTATGTATGTATATACATACATACATACGTACATACATACATACATACTTACATATGTACATACATAGAGAGATCTTGGCACAATAGAAAAATTGATCCAACTGCATACATAATCCATAATCCAAATAATAAAAAATTCTTCAGTCGACATTTGTGAGCACTAGGTGTGTGAAGGCTCCATGCAAAAACATGTAGAAGCAAAAAAGGACTTGAACATTTTTTATGACATGTTTGCCAGGAGCATACACAAGTTCCTCAAGGTGACTTCCATTATTAAATTTTCATATACATTTTGCTTGTTATCATTCATTTCTTTATTAATTTTATAATAATAATCCTTCACATTTTGTATTAGGTGATGAAACCTATGGGTACGGTTATATGTTTAGAAAATGGGAGTATTATCATTTGGTGTTGTGATTTATAAATGGAAATCTCTTTATTGTTTAATTGTGAAACTAATTTTGAATTGGTAGGTGTGTTGTATTTCATTTGTAGATTCAATATAGCTTTTGGTAGTGTAGGTTGTAAATGGATTTCATGTTTATGATCTGCTAATGGAGATGAGTTTCTTAATTGCAACTTTAATTGGTACATATGTGGGCGGGTTATGAAAGGATTAGAAGTTCTTGATGATCTAACAATGGAGATGAGTTTCATACAAGTTGAAATGGTTCATATGTAAACTATAAATATTTTTGTAGAGTGAGGTAGATATATATTTTGCTTTATCATTTAATGTGTATGCTGTAAATTATCTTGTAGATTTTGTTTTTATGGTTTCATTATGGGTCTGACTTTTGCGTGAGCCCATAATAGTGGGTGCCACTTTTGTGGCACAAAAAAATTGGTGACACTAAAAAAATCAAATTTTGGTGGTTCGTGCAACCCATAAATTATGTTTGAGTGAACCCTATTTCATTATATGTTCACACGAACATAGTTTATGGGTTCGTGTGAACCTTAGGGTTCACGTGAATGTCTAAAATCATTGTTTTTTCCTTCAAATTGACATTTTTTGACAAACATGTTCGTGCGAATGTTTGCTTACATGAACATATACTATTTTTTCACACGAACAAAGTGTTCGCACAAAATTTTAAAATTTAAAAAAAAACTTTGTTCTTTTTTAGAAAAAAAGAAAAATAAATGACCTTTTGACCCTTGATACTAGGATCAAATGACCTCATATTGTAAATCTAAAAATGTTAAATTGTATTGCTTGGAGAAAGCTTTCCAATGACTATAATTTTAGTAGGTATTATATTCATTAAGACTTTCAAATATGAGTTTAACTCATTATAGGTTGATTAACAATTGAATGTCGACTGACTTCAACACTTTGGAAAAAATTATAAATTAGTTCAATTTGTTGTTGAAAAATTGCTAGGAAATAAGTTAGTGAGTTAGCTTTCTATTGAAAAAATAAAATTTGATTTATGACATATTGAGTTCAATTTATGCTTGTCAAAATGAATGTATGTCTAAATTACAATTGATGTCACTTTAAAACTTCATAAACTATACAATATGCAACCAAATTGAATCAAACCAAATATATCCTCTAGATATCGATGTTAAAAATCCAACATAAAAAGAATTACCTCATTATCATTTGTAGAAAAAAAGTTATGCTTGTCAAAATGACTATCACTCTTTAAAAATATTGATTTTTCATATATACCACTTTTCAAGGGAGAAGAAATTTTTTACTTAAATAATTTTTTATTTTATTTTTTTAAATATGGTTAGAAAGTAGGAAAAAAGTACTAGAAATCGCTACTTTATTTCATCTTCAAATTATTAATACTTTTAGAGATATAGTCACTTGAATGTGAGGTTTGTTTCAAAAATAGTGATTTCAGTGTCAAAATTGGTCAAAAAGTGGAACCCATTATTGTAGGCTCACCCTTTCATATATGTTGGATTTCTATTCGAAATCATCTGTAGACTTAAATATAGATCTTTTGGTATTGTTTCTATAGACTGCCTCTGGTAATAACCTTAATTATTACTAGTCATCACCCATAGTTTGCATCCTACAAGGGAATATTGTTATTCTCCCTTCTTCAACCTATTGGCATTATGTTGTATTTGTCATTAGTGACAACACTTATTCAATTCTATATGGTTACCAAGCTCATCACTCTATATATAGCTTATACCGAG
The DNA here is from genome assembly GCA_028749045.1 of Cupressus sempervirens. Lineage (NCBI taxonomy): Eukaryota > Viridiplantae > Streptophyta > Pinopsida > Cupressales > Cupressaceae > Cupressus > Cupressus sempervirens. Next base: position 486,873,358 of record CM053792.1, read on the forward strand.
CATTCAGTGGTTACCAAGTAAGATCACTCAGTTAAGTAGTTCACACCAAGCATTCTTGAAACTACCAAGTGTGTAGTCCAACAGTGTTTACCGAGCCTACAGTGTTCACCGAGTAGATAGCAGTCACTGATCTTCTCAATGTCTATCGAGTCATCAGTTTGTGTGATGAGAAGCCAGCGTCTACTGAGTGATGGATGTGTAGTGTTTACCAAGTGAAAGCAAAGTAAACAAAGGATTTAGTATCTATCGAGTGACATTATATCTACCAAGCCTCCAATGGTTACTGAGTTTGAAGCTACATTTTGTGATTAGTATGGACTGAGCTTCTACTTCTACCAAGTGCATGATGATGCCGAGTAATATAGTGGATGCCAAGTATCAGAAGGTCACCAAGTCAGCTTACAAAACTTGATTTTCTACTATTTGGCCAACTCAGTAATATTTAGTTTACTTGTGTTTTAGTTGACCTTGTAATTATAAATATTGGAATGGTGTGTGTATATATATATATATATATATATATATATATATATATATATATATATATATATATATATATATATATATATGTAATATATTATATCATTTGCAATATATGGAAATGCATAAGTGTATCAAGGAATGGATATGTAATGAGAAGAGTGAATGTGAATCATCAGCAGAGCAGAGTATTCAGCAAGGTCTACAAGGAGCAGTAAAGTTATATCAATCATAAGAGATGATCTGTACTTCAAAAATCTAATCAGCAATCAAGTTGTAAGTCAGATCTATTGTTTCATCCTAATAGATGAATCAATTTTCTAAATCCTTTAATAGGGTAGACTTAACAGTCCTTCTTTAAATCTCTTAATAGAGTGCATACTTCATTGTATGTTTGTAAAACCTCTAACAAGGTGGATTTAGCAGTCCAAATTGCTCTTAATAGGGAAGATCATCAGAAATGGTCAATGTAAGCCCTAACAGGCCAACTTTATACTACAATAGTGAATTTTTGTGGGTATCATCCCTACCCTAGTTTTACTTTCTATTTGGAAGGTTTTTGGGTCACTAAATTACTATGTTCATATGTTATGAATGTTTATCTTTTCTCATGCATGTAGTAGATTAGATGAATGAATAATGAATGGATTAAGTGTTGGATTAAATTTTAAAAATTGAGGTTACTAATTCACCTCTCTGCTCTAAGTAACCTAGCTAGTCTTGATTATTTCCTACAATTGGTATCAGAGCTTTGTGGTTCTCAAGATAAAGTTTGATAGCTTGAGAAAAGATCAAGGACAATGGAGATATTTAGACTTGACAAAGCTATTGACAGTGAGAAGCTAGATCTAGAGATGGCCATAGATCAACTCAAGGAAGAAAAAGAACATCTTTCTCAATCCCTGAAAAGAAGAAAGGAACTTGCAAAAAAAATGAATGACCACCAATATGTTGAAGAAAATATTGAAGACTTTTTCCCTTTAAGCAGCTCAGATGAAGCAAATGAAGAAATCAAAGAACTCCTAGAAAAGAATGGCTCTCTGCAAGAAGAGGTAAGAAAATTGAAAAGAGAATAGGAAATTCAATCAATAAGAATGTGTGAAATCTTGGAACATAGGAATAAGGAAAATGAAGAATTGGAAACAAGGAACAATGAAAATCAAAGTAAATCCCTTTAGCAAGAAAGTCTTATCAATCAGCTCTCTAATGCAAATAAGGAAATCATGAGTCTGAGATCTAAAAGTGAAAGTTTGAGGAATGATTTAATCACTGAAAGACAAATCAATGAAAGATTGAAAGCTGATCTAATTTTTGAAAAGAAACTCAATGAAAGGATAATGAAATCTCAAGTAGACATGGATCAATTGAATTAGGAAAGTGAGCAGAATCTTCATAAACAAAAAGGTGAAGCAGGACTTGGATACAAAGAAGAAGGTGAATCTTCCAAACAAGGTGCCTAAAGGAATCAAAGACCTACTTGCAATCACTATGGTAAGTTAGATCATACATAAAAAAAAAAATTGGAGTAATGGAAAGGAAAAATTCAATGGAAAATGCTACAATTGTAGTCAACATGGTCATAAAGCTAATGAATGCAAGGAAAAACCAAAATTTGAAGGTAAATGTTACAAATGCAAGAAACAAGGTCACAAGGCATCTGAATGCAGATCTAAACCATTCAATCCAGCTAAACATCTTGCAAAGGCAATATTTGTTTGGGACTACAATACTTGGTGTAGATGTTACTATTATGGAGAATATGGACACATTGGTATAAACTATGCAAGGCATCACTTGAGAAAGAAGGATACAACAATAAGATGTTATACATGCACTAAACTTGGTCATATAGCTAAGAACTACATGAATATAGGAAAGGTTGAAGATGAAAAGAAAGCTAAAGCTTATAATATCAAGAAGTAGATGAGATAGTAGTGGATTCCCAAATCTACCAAGAAAGATAGTTCAAATGATGGTCATGTCACTCAAGAAGTGGGTGACTCCACCATTTCCAATTAGAATCTTAAAGGAAGAATTGGAACTGTATCTTCAAGTCAAATCTTAAGCAGTTCTAATGAAAGAAAGAAGAAGATCCAAATCAATATTTTAGATATAGAGGGATCACATGAAGTCAGCATTCACTAAGCAAGGTTAGTTATAGACTCAACTGAGCTAGGTTAGGAGTAATAAAGTTTTGTTCGATTGCCAAGTCACAAGCTTCTACCAAGCAAGTGAGCAGATGATAGTCTGTCATGCATTACGTCATTATGGTACCAAGAATTAATGGAGAATTTTTCATCAATAAGGGTAGAATTCAACTTCATTTTTCACCACAACTTCATAATACATAGAGTAGAGTGATTCCAGGTGCATTCAAGCTATTTCAAGAAAATTTGCAGTGAAGAATTTTTTCAAAAAATATCTCTCATTTACCAAGTAGCCATCGCATCTAGAAGTAGTAGTAGTAGCAAGGAAAAAAGAGGATTTGAGATGTTGGTAAAAGGTGTGGAATGGAAAGTGCCAAACTTCAAGATAGTACTAGCAGTTGTAGAGTCACTGGATCCTAATGGAGCTCAATCACAAATTCCTTTGAAGGTACTCCTAATTAATGACATTCACACTCATTTTAAGTGTTTTGTTCAATAAATTGGAAACCTTGAGATGGATAGTGCCTTAGAAAAAATGTGTGTTGATGGTTCGTTGAAACCTGAGCATAACCATCTAGAAACCAAAGGGTTAACCCATATCCCACATATGCCAATGAATTTTCAAATTAAGTGGATCAAATGTATTCTTAGTCATGTGTACAATGGTTAGTTGTGGTTAGAATAGCCTGTGTTGATCACAAAGAAAATGATTCATAAGATTATGAGTCTTCCTATGCTAAGCAAAGCTAAAACTACCAAAACCCTAGGTCGAGATGAACTTCAAAAGAAAACCCTAGCCAAGTGGGATGGTAGAGGTCTAAATATTAGCATTGTATCTGACATTGAACTAAGGTTTGGTATTCATGTCATTGCTCATAAGATTTATAGCTCCAGTCATTTGAATAGTGTGTCATGTGAGGTAGTGGATTTGAAATATAAAGTTGTGAAGAAGAATTTGCAATTTGATCTTTTAGAGTTATTGTTGAAATAGTTGAATAAAAATATGAATAGTATCACAACTTCAAAGAACAACCCCTGCAAATTTGATTCTTTGTTAACATGTCTTTTCTTTTATGTTCAAAACTTTTTCCCATCAAAAGGTTCAGTAGTACGGAAGAAAGATACTCCAATTCTATATCAAATTAATGACTTCATTATAGAAATGGGTATAAATTTTGATAGCATTATGCATAATTACTTTGTAGATTTCAAGGAGAAGATGAACAATAGGATTAGGATTCCTCCCAAGCTTGTTGAAGACTACAAAGGTGATGTATGTTTTATGGTTGATTGTGATAGAGTGTATATCCAAGCAGTCATGCCTAGAATTGCATGGGTGAACCCTCTTCCATATGAGATTAACATTGATGAAACAAAAGATATCATTGAAGCACTGGTCAATGAGCTTGTAGATCCAAAGCAACCTATTTTTGGAACCTATGAAGAGGCCAAAGCTAGAATACAGCTTGATATCAAGCTACCCCATGCTATAAGCAAAGGCAAGAGGAAGTTTTCCAAGTTGAAAACTGCAAGTGCCCCTCTCATGCTTACTAAGGGAAAAGGAGAGGATGAAGAAGAATCTAAAGAAGAGGAAGAGTAGGAATCTAAGGAGGAAGAGCCAGTGAAAAAGAAGGGTAGGGTAATCATTACCAAGCCACCTAAAGCCTCCACAGTTGTATTTACCAAAAGATCTAAAAGGAGAGGAGATAGTGAAGTTGTCTTGTCAAGCCTCCTCCCACATTTCAAGAAAGACTCAATCAATTAAGAGTAGGTGTTGGAATTAATAACTTCAAATCACTCAAGTATGAATTCGAGACTCTAGAAGAACAAAAGGAAGTTGAAGATCTAATCATGGACAAGCTAGGAAGATGGAAATTCTCTCCTAATTAGTTTGCTTCACAAATACCTGCAGTCTTAGTAGACAAAGTCAAGGTTAGGTGGCAATTAGCTAAGCAAATAGCTAGAGATATATTTGACCAATCCTTGAGAAAATTGCTACCAAATCTTTCAAATGCATAAGTTAAGGCAGCTATGAAAAAGAATGAAGAGAAAATGATGATGGGATTTCATACTTGTCTAATTTTGGTAAAGGAAATTGAGCCTGTGGTGTCGGATGCCACATCTATGTGGGAAAACATCTATCATTTGAACAAGCCTACTGAAGACCCAGTAGAGATCAAGGATGATGATGATAGTGACAATGAAGAAGAAGATAACACTCCATGTGTTACTTTTTGATGTTGAAGACTATCAAGCATTAAAGAATGATGATGAAGAGAAAGAGGAAGAATTTGAAGAGGAAGACATGGAAGGAGATGAAGAAAGTGATCCAATAACAATTGTAGCACAAGTTATAGCCTCCTTTCCTCATTCTCCACCTAAAACTACTACATCATCAGGGTTGGAGGTAGCTTCAGCAAATGTGACCATAGCTACAATAGACACATCATCTGTCCAGTCATTATTTGCTACCTCACAACTCTAGGTATCTGCAATAGAAGTGTCTACCACTTCATCTACCAAGCTACAACCCTCTTTATCAACTCCTAAGTCAAAAACATCAGCTACATCTAGTTCTACCATTTTTTCAACTTTGATCATAGCATGTACAGTAAGTTTACCTTCATGTTTCTATAGTTTTGTCTACTACAACTTTGATAGCACCAACTTTTGTTCCAGTTAGTTCTTCTATTGTAAGTACTCCAATTTGTACTCCACCTATTGTATCTTCAATTTTGGGTAGCACATCAATTTTGGATATAGTTAGCACTTCTTTCAATTTTCCTTCAGTTGGACCAATTCAAGTTTCTACTACAAGCCCAGCTATTTCTACAATTGTTTCTATTCCTAAGTCCAAGATAGTAAGGTCAAAAGTAGAACCAAGGACACCCCTAAAACTTCTACTTATTAGTAAGGAAATTGATGATGACATTGATTTGGACAAGGAAATTTTAATTCCTATGTTGGATCTAGATACTACTATAGTTGATGAAATGAGATTGGTCAGTCAGCTTTTGGAGCAGAAGGCAAGGCAGAAATAGCTCAGAGCTAAAAGAGATAGAGAATTTAAAATATTTGAGAATGTTAAGAATATAATAATAGAAGATATAGGTGTTGATGTGGATTCTTCTCAACACATTTTTCTACAAGTGGAAGAAGCAGTTAATAAGTTCAATGAGGATACATTTGGCCAAGAGAAGCTAATTGAGAAGGCAGAGAAAATTTTTGATAATAAGGTGCTTGAGCACATTGCTATAAACCAGGTTGAACTATCTTCAATTTTGAGCAATCTTGAACATATGTTTTCCAATGTGAAATCACTTTTTCTTAAGCTTTGTGATGTTACCAAGTCTACCAAGGAGATCAAGGAGAAACTAAATAAGATTGATGTAGATATGAAGGCTAGTGCTCAAAGGCTACAACTTGACCCTAGTTCAAGCTCATCACATCACATCAAGGTAAGATTTTTGTCAGATATGCAGGTAGAATTTCTAATAGAGGAAGCCAAGCTCAGGTCCACATTAATAGATATACAAAACATGATCCTTCTAGTTATGGACTCAATGCAAAAACATGTTGCATATTCAAAAACATTGGTCCAGGATAACAATTTTTCTCTAGCAGATCATATTATTGAACTTTCTATAGAAGTTCAAGTGGCACTCTCCACCTGCAAAATTTTGCAAGATAACTGGGATAAGACTTTAGCTCTTATTCTCAAGGTACACTCTAAATTTCTCTCACATTTTGGTGTCTCTATTTGAATATATTGCATAACTCTTTGGCATTATTGTCAAAAAGGGGGAGTAAGAGATAATAAGACTTATGGAGACAACATGGGAGAAAATAGATTGATATATGTACAGAGAAAAGCTATATATATATTATGTCTTATGTATGGGGGAGATATGTGAAAATGTATAGATAGTAGCTTTACAAAGATCATTTTTGAAAAATTAAAAAAAAAATTAGTATGTCGGTGTATATAAGGCTCATAAGTGTTTTTGTCACTAATGCCAAAGGGGGAGATTGTTGGCATTATGTTGTATTTTTCATTAGTGACAACACTTATTCAATTATGTATGGTTATCAAGCTCATCACTTAGGATATAGCTTATACTGAGCATTTAGTGGTTACCAAGTAAGATCACTCAGTTAAGCAATTCACACTGAGCATTCCTGAAGCTACCAAGTGAGTGTGTAGTCCAGCAGTGTTTACCGAGCCTACAGTGTTCACCGAGTAGATAGTGGTCATTAAACTTCTCAGTTTCTACTAAGTCATCAGTTTGTGTGATGAGAAGCTAGTGTCTACTAAGTGATGGATGTGTAATTTTTACTGAGTGAAAGCAAGGTAAACAAAGGATTCAGTATCTATCGAGTGACACTATATCTACAGAGTCTCCAATGGTAACTAAGTTCTAAGCTACATTGTGTGATTAATATGGACTAAGCTTCTACTTCTACTGAGTGCATGATAATGTCGAGTAATGCAGTGGATGCCAAGTATCAGAAGGTCACCAAGTTAGCTTATAGAACTCGAGTTTCTACTATTTGGCTGACTCAGTAATATTTTTTTTACTTGTGTTCTAGCTAACCTTGTAATTATAAATATTGGAATGGTATATATATGTAATGTATTATATCATTTGAAATATATGGAAATGCATAAGTGTATCAAGGAATGGATATGTAATGAAAAGAGCGAATATGAATCAGCAGTAGAGAAAAGTATTCAACAAGGTCTACAAGGAGCAGTAAAGTTATATCAATCACAAGAGGTGATCTGTACTTCAAGGATCTAATCAGCAATCAATTTGTAAGTCAGATCTACTATTTCATCCTAACAGGTGAATCAATTTTCTAAATCCTTTAATAGGGTAGACTTAATAGTCTTTCTTTAAATCTCTTAACAGAGTGCATACTTCATTGTATGTTTATAAAACCTCTAACAAGGTGGATTTAGCAATCGAAATTGCTCTTAATAGGGCAGATCATTAGAAGTGGTCAATGTAATCCCTAATAGGCCAAATTTATACTACAGTAGTGAAGTTTTGTGGGTATCATCCCCACCCCAATTTTACTTTCTATTTGGAAGGTTTCTGGGTCACAAAAATACTGTGTTCATATGTTATGAATGTTTATCTTTTCTCATGCATGTAGTAGATTAGATGAATGAATGATGAATGGATTAAGTGTTGGATTAAATTAAAAAAATTGAGGTTACTGATTCACCCCTCCCCTCTCAGTAACCTAGCTATTCTTGATTATTTCCAACACAACCAATTAGCAAGTGGATAGAAATGCTCTAAAAATGATGAAAGATTTTTTTTTATGCACTCTATGAATGAAGAGTATTTAGTGAGAGGATTATATCTATCCACTAATGGTAGATGATTAAACTTCATTATCTCAAGCTTTCATTTCATCATTTTGGCATTCAAGTTTTCAATTTTTCTCTTCATTATATGTTTGGTTTATCATTGGTTTCCTCTAGTTTGATTACGATGCATCTCAACTAGTTGTTCCAATGATGCAATCACCCATCTATCTCCAGATTGTGCAAGAACTTGTTATTTTATAGAATCTACTACCTTTTTGGAAAAAATTATGCCTCCAACATTGAAAACATATGATAAATGGGAATAACATATGCCCAAGCCATAACCTAGTTAAATTGGTCTACTTTTTGATTAGTTGGGTTGATTACAAATTCATGTAGAACTTTCATCAAATTAGGTACACAATAAAATGAACAATCGGTTGTTCCCAACTAGCATGATCAAATACAATTTTTCAAGGTGATAAAATTGCATATGTCGATGCATCACTTAGATTCCACGCATGAAGCATGTTCCCCAACTTATAAAAATGGTTGGATATAAAGGCTCCATATGCTAGCCCAATAATGAAATCCAAGGATGTAACCATGCATGTATTGGCATGCTCTCCCTGTGAGGATGCCAAGTATCTATTTTTGTTGTTAATTTGGGTATCACTATATGATATAGATTGTTATGAAGTACTAAAGTTAGTAGTAACTTCTCCCATGTCTCTAGAAAATTTAACATAGGTTCAAGGTCCCTTGGCTACCAAGAATTTGTAGCATCTATTCTCATTGCTAAAAGAATAACTTCAGTTAAGAATTTAGTGTAATGAGTTGAAGAAGCAAGTTATGCTTCTGTGTAAATTCCATAATCACAAGGCTCATTCTCTTGTAGAATCCATAACCCAATTAAATATGCATATATATCAACCCATGTAATAAACAACTAGACCCATTTAACTAAGTTATGGCTTGTTTCTTTCTAAAAATATCTGCTATGATATGTCTATGTAAAATTTCTTGCAAACTCTGCCCTTTTTTCTTGGTCTACAATATTTTTGTGGGGGATCTTGACGTAAGTCACTTAGCACCTTAAAAAAGATCTCTCTGTATATATACATACATGTATATATATATACATGTATGTATGTATGTGTGTGTGTATGTTCTCTTGTGATCATTGCATTTCATTGTCATGCCCTTGTGATCTATGCATCTCATTGTTGTGCCCTTGTGATCTTTGCATATTGTTTTCATGCCCTTTTGATCTCTCTATCTCATTTTCATGCCCTTGTGATCTCTATGTATGTATGTATGTATGTATATAAATAGAAAGATCTTGGCATAATAGAAAAATAATTAAATTCACCTAACAGGTAGCATGGCCACAAATGCAATGGCAACAACTAGTGTTAAGTAGATTCCTCTTCTTCTCTCTCATTTTTCATGTGTTTATTTCACTTGAACTATATAAGAAGTGAGTGAGGATGTATATAGGTTAACCTTACATTAACTATAAACTACAACACAAAAGTTACACCAAGATATTACAATATTGTAATTATAGAAAACCACCTGATTCACCTGAGTGGATGTATGATGGTAGAGAGTTGTATTAGGTGAGTAAAGCTCACCAATGGTTATAGGAATATAGCTACATCAAAACAATTAGTAATTAGAACTACATATTCATTAAAGTGAGTACTTCAAGGGTCTTGATCCTATGGATATAGGTATTTAAGTAGCTTGGTAGGTAGAGTATGCCTCTAATGTGTAGATGCCTTAAACATAGTTAGGTAGCACTCAGCTATTTTAAGACATTATATATTAACTCATGAGGCTCATTCCCTTGAAAAACCTCTCGCTAAATCACCCAAGATGGCTAGAATATCTAGCTAAGAACATCCTATATTTCTCAATTTCTTGAGTTCATCTCTAACATAATTCTAATTATGTATAAGAGGATTATATATTTCTTCATTGTTGCCAATATCTATGTTCATTCTAAATATGTACTCTTGCTTATTTTTAGCATATTCTTTGATAACAATTTACCTTTTGACTATTGTTAGGGCCTAAGCTTCAGAATCAATGTAAGCTAATTTTCATGGTAGTAGAATTTCTTGAATTTATCGACATGGAACTAAATGGAATCCAAAAAAATTGCATTTCAATTCTCTGTTGGGGACATAATTGTATTTTATTCCTTAATTTTTGATGCAATAATGAGGTTTTTAGCTTAGGCCATGGGAGAGAATTTGAGTTGTGAGCATAAAATTGGGGATGATTTATGTATTTTTTTTTAATATCTAAAATCGACTTCACATTGTGTTGTAACTCTAGCATAGGTGTTTGATCCTCAATAGATTTCATTTCAGCATTCAGGTTTTCAACTTTCCTCTTCATTATATATTTGGCTTATCAATGATTTCCTCCAGTTTGATTATAGTGCATCTCAACTACTTGCTCCAATGATGCAATCACCCATCTATCTCTAGATTATGCAAGAACCCATTGATTACAGAATCTAGATAGATACTAAGAGTTCCAAAGCCATAAACTTGAAGACCACCATGTGTGCATCCTATGATAGGGAAAAATTGAATGTCATTTTCTTGTGCATATATTACAATCACTTCCTTCAAACTTAACTGAGATGCACCCATGGAATTATTCAGGTGAATCCCACTACCCATGAAAGCTAAGGCTTGTTGTTGAGCATATGTTGTCATTTCTTTTTGTAGTTGAAGTGCCTCGAATTGGTGATGCTTTGTCACCCTAAGATAGCTTATATTCTCTCTAGCCTTGGGTTGTTCCATAGTCCTACCCTCTACTACTTGATTTATCATTTCAAGGGCTACATTTAGCTAACTTCTTATCCTCTCATTAGCAAAAATCTTGAGGAAAAATAGTCCTTTCCACCCTAAAAGCCACTTTGTTACTTCATTAAAATTAGGACTTGAACAAAGCCAATGATACAAAACCTACTACCACTTTCAAAAAAATGTCACCTCCAACATTACAACCATATGATAAATGGGAATAACACATGCCCAAGCCATAACCTAGTTAAATTGGTCTACTTGCTGATTAATTGGGTATTGAAGTTAATTTGGGCATTACTATAGAGATTTTGTGGATTATAGATTATGGATTATGGATTATAAACAAAAAAGAAAAGAAAACATGACATTAACCACTCCCCATTCATATGTATATAAGTAGAGAGATCTTGGCACAACATAAAAACAATAAAACTCACTCAACAGGTAGCATGGCCACTGATGCAATGGCAATGCCTATTGGTAAGTGGAATCCTCTTTTTCTCTCTCATATTTCCTATGTTTATTTCACTTGAACAATTATTTCTTAGGGGGAATTTTCTAATATTGGACTCATTTTATGTAGGAGGCAATGAGTACATTTCTGGATGTACCCGTGTGATGAATTTATTGTTAGCAATGAAGATGAACTTCCCCTAAGAGTAGCAGGAGGTGATGAGGATATTCCAGGTACTTTAAAGATTGATCATTTCTTAAAGATTTTAGATGTTAATGGGGAATTTATAAGTTTGGGGGGGCAAATGAGCTTCCACCTTCACGTGGTTAGCCCTAATTAGTAGAGAATATTAAACTATTCTTGAAACCAAGTGAAGGTCAACATTAACCTATGATTGTATGAAAACTAATTGTGTCAATCTTTTAGTTTCAGGAAATGCAGAAGGATGCCATAGTTCAATATGCAATGTCAATTCATACACATACAACATCAAGCAGAGCTGAAAAACACAATAGGTTTTCATTTTTGTTAAAGGTCTTTAATTAGGTATTTTAAGTTATAGACCACCACAAACATTGTTCATGATGGTCTATAATTTTAATAACTTAATAGACCTATTAAAGAAATGTAATCATGTTGTGTTTTATTAGCCACACCTATTGTCCATGCATTTGAAGGAAATTGCATGTGCATTCTCAATTCAGAGTGGAAAAATCTTATTTTAGATGTGATGGAAAAATGACATGCACCAGAAGATGGGAAAATGATGTCACTTTTGTAGGTCTGCAACCTTTTTTGTACTTTAAATATTGATCCTTTTTTAAATATTTAAGATTTTAATGGGGAATTTAGATGTTGGGCGGCCAGGGGTGGGGGGAACAAATGAGCTTCTACCTTCACGTGGTTGGCCCTAATTAGTAGAGAATATTAAACTATTCTTGAAACCAAGTGAAGCTCAATAATAACCTATGGTTGCATGAAAACTAATTGTGTGAATTTATTGTGAGCTATGAGAGAATCATATCTATTCAACATTTTTCGTCAAATTTTTTTAATTAATACAGCACATCATTGCAATTGAGATGACCACTTTTGACAACTAGTCATCGGTCATACAACATTCCTACCACATGAACATTGCTATTAGGATAGATGTTTCAAATGGCTTGCCATGGGTCTCATAGCATTTCTATCTCAAACATGTCACAATTGTAATGGTGTCTTTGACAACTTTTTGTCATAATTAAGATGGTGAAAATGAACTCTTTGCCAATGACTTGGTCCAATTTATGAAAACTATTTTTGTCGCAATTGAGACAATCATCCTTACCATTGCAAATTGTGACAACAAAAGTTTAACACCTATCTAATGGGAGCCAATTCCTCTTTTTGTCAATTGGGCAATGTGTATCTATCATAATTTGGGCCCAAATGTAGTAGTGTGCCTCTCATCATAGAACTCTTGGAGGCCTTCCAACAAAATTGATGGATTGTGATTTTGAACTACAAGTAGAAACTTATGACTTCTCCAAGTAGATATAATATTTGATACTTTCATAATTTCTAGAATCTATTTTGAAATTACATAATATGTGGAATTTTCATTTTCATCTCCAATGGATACTTATGAGCTATGTGATCCATCAAATTGTGTATAAACTCCAATTTTGAATAGAATAGATCTTTTTTTTGGCTTGCAAATTTTGTGTTGAATTTTATTGTTTTCAATTAAACAAAAATGTCATAGGTTTGACACCATGTATTGTAGCCTTAATTCTTAATTTGGATCAATATTATTTTTGGAATATAGACTACTCTTAGTATATTTTCAACTTTGAAAGCAAGGAAGGAAAAACTACCTCAAAAGGAATTATTGTCCTTTCATCAAATGTTAGGAGATTGAACATCCCTTACAAGTGACTTAGAATAAAAAATGTGAATATAATTATTCTACAAGAATTGAAACTAGATAATTTAAAATTTCTCTTATATTTGAGAAAATGGTTAAGATGGGAACACAATTTACAAATGTTGATAGTTCCTTTGGAAGTCTAGATTGATTTTGGAATCCTTCTATAGTATCATAATTGTAAGGTATGGGTAAAAATGGCTACAAAGCATAGGAATAAGTCTTTCTTTAGATTTGGTTTTTCATCTGTGTGTGTGTGTGTGTGTGTGTGTGTGTGTGTGTGTGTGTGTGTGTGTGTGTGTGTGTGTGTGTGTGTGTGTGTGTGTCTTTCTTTAGATTTGGTTTTTCATCTGTGTGTGTGTGTGTGTGTGTGTGTGTGTGTGTGTGTGTGTGTGTGTGTGTGTATCGTGCAAAACAATTATGTATGGTTTTAAGTTCCTGTTCAAATGAGTTATGTTAGAATTATTTAGAATAACTAAGAGGGAGGTGAATCAGTAATCCAAAGTCCAATGATGTCCAATACAACTTTTTCTTCTTATCCTTAATGGCACATAACTGAAATTATCATGCATGCAATTGAACATTAAAAAATCATGAAAATTAAACATGCATCACACCATAACACTAAGGATTTTGATGACCTAGAAACCCTCTAGGAATAAGAAGGTAAAATTGGGGTGGGGATGATGCCCACTGAATAACTATGCAATTGATTTCAACCACTTTTGATGGTCTACCTTGTTAAAGGCCTGCCTTGTTAAAGGCTACAACACATTGTTAAATGTGACCTTGTTAAAGGATTTAAGAACATTGAACTTGGAATATCACCCTGTTAAAGGATTTACATAGAGCTGTTAGGCTCACCCAAGTCCATGGGATTTACAGTCACCTTCTCAAAAGAATTTTTCATCCCTCTCTAAGGATCTCTTATCCTCCTCCTAAGGATCTCTTATCCTTCTCCTAAGGATCTCTTTGTCCTTCTCCTAGGGATCTCTTTATCCTTTTCCTGAGGCTTATCAACCTAACTGTTAAGCTAACCTAGCAATGTAGGATTTCAATATCTAATACAATGGTAAGAAAGTATTAGAAGGGTTTTGACCTGATATAGATTGCAACCCTAACTGTGCAAATTTCATATCACTCTTTAGTTCTCTTCTTTTCTTGGCTTTCCTCCTTTGTAGTGCTGATAGCATGTTCACCCTTCAAGATCTACCTCCTTGAGTTCTTTCACTCATTATGTCAATGCATTCTATGGTCACTTAATCAACTCAGAGTCTTGATACTCTGTTCTTACTCCTCTTGGCTTCTTCGCATGATCACACTTATGACCAACTCCCTCTCATGCATGGGCATTTGATCTCTAACCTATAACTCCTTATAAATAAATTCTATTCTCAATTTCTCGCTCAAATCTTTTGAGAAAATGGCATTATTTTCCCTCTAATTTGCTTCTTCTAGAAACTTCATGATAACTCTATTAGCATTTGCCTTGAATTGGTTTGCATGGTTTACATAAAATTCTGTGACATCTACTCATCATCCTTATCATCCAACTAATTCAAAAAATTTGATGTAACAAACTTATTGCTACTGATCTGGAAAATCTTTGACTTTAACAAATAATGCAGCAACTCGGCATCATTGATTTACTGATGCTCACCTCCTTCTATGTTACTCGGCTTCTATTTTTATTTATTGGCACTCGATACCTAAAGAAATTTTATGAAATTCGGCACTTGATTATTACTCAGAACTTAAATATCACTCAACTCCTTTATCTTGCTCAGCACTTGAAGTCACTCGGCACTTGATCTTCACTCGGCACCTGAAGATCGCTCGATACACACTAAAGTTGAACTTTCTTGGCTTCAACTGAGAATCTATTCAGCTCTAACTAGCTAGCTCAGCTCTGTCCAATGAACTTAGTTAATCCTTACATCTTTGATGTGTCTCAGTGTGTTCATCCTCTGTATCTTAGAGTATGTCATCAATACACTATTTCATCAATGGATTAGCTGATCCTTATACTTCATTATAGCATCATAACTTCAACCTTTCTCTAGGTACTCTAGTTAAATCTTATTGATTGCCACCTCCTTGTCAATCAACCAATTAATAGTATTTGGATCACTTAAGCAATTGTCATTCCTGCAAGTAGTAAGTTTGACATCGATGACAAAACAATGATTGAAACATTCTTTACTAGTTCCATTTCTCTTGATTCATGATCTTTTCAATCATTTCCAACAATCTCCCTCTTTGGCATTGATGGCAAACCAAACTGATCAAATGATTAAGTTGATCAACTTAGTTACCACCAAAATTACATACCTTTTTTGCTTGGTATATAACTCCTTCTTTTATTGATACAAACTAAATCCTTTGTTTTGCTTCTCCCTCTGGACTTTTGCATCCTTACTTTTTATTCCTAACCCTTCATAGCTATATTCTAATTCTTATCTCTTTTGAATCTTGTTGTTTCATAGACATCTCTCATATATATATATATATATATATATATATATATATATATATATATATATATATATATATATATATATATATATATATATATATATATATATATATATATATATATATATATATATATATATATATATATCCCTCTTACTTTGTATTGATCATTTTCTCATATATCTCCCTCTTTGACATAAATGCCAAAGATATAGCATCTTCAACATGCTAAATATAAGCTTTGCATCTTCATGTTTTCTCCCTCTGTCACCATGCTTGTGACTGATCTAGAGTTTCTGCTCCTATTTTCATCCTCTGCATCATTCTTCTAATATTTCAATGATCTACTCCTGTTGATGCAGGGCATCTTCTTTGTTGCTTTAGACTGCTTGAGTTAGGGGCATTACCCCCAACTTGCCTCTAAGATATTCATACACATCCTTGGGCATTGGTTTGGTGAAGATATCTGCAATTTTTTCCTTTGTGTGAATGTACTCCATCTTCACTTGTTTGTCTTCCACCAATTCTCTGACATAGTGATACTTGATTGTATTATGCTTGGTTTTTGCATGCATTACTAGATTCTTGAATATGTTTATAGCACTTTTATTATCACAATACAGTATCACAAGTTTGGTTACCTCTTCTTTCATTCCTTTTAATAGACGTTTGAGCCACAATTTGTGTGATTGATTGCTGCTGCTACATATTCTACTTTTGTAGTGGACTAAGATGTGCATGTTTGCTTCTTGCTAGTCCAAGTAACTAACCTCTTACCTAAGAATAATGCTCCTCCACTTGTGCTTTTCCTGTCATCAATGTTGCCTCCCCAATCTGCGTTTGTGTATGCATTGAGTTCAAACTTCTCATTCTTTTTGTAATATAGGCCAAAATCATTAGTTCCTTTGAGATACCTCATTATCCTTTTTACTGCCATGAGATGATTTTCTCTAGGATTAGCAGAGAATCTAGCCACTATTCCAACTACTAATGCTAGGTTTGGTCTACTATGTAAAACATATTGTAGTTTTCCAATCATGGATCTGTACATTATTTGATTGACTTCAACTGATTCATCATTTTTGGATAGCTTATGTCCTATTGCCATTGGTGTGCTGACAGGTTTGGGGTCTTCCAATCCAAATTTCTTGAGTATCTCCTTGATGTATTTTGATTGTGTCACAAATATGCCATGTTTTAGTTGATGTACTTGCAATCCTACAAAGAACTTGATTTCTCCAAACATTGACATCTCAAACGCATGTTTCATTTTTTCAGCAAAACTTTTTCAAAGTACTTCCTTTCCTCCAAAAACTATGTCATCCACAAATATTTTAGATACAAGAATATCTTTGTCGTCTTTTGATTTGATGTACATGTTGATGTTTTCATTAGTTCTTTCAAATCCTATTTGTACTAGATACTTATGAAGTCTCTCATACCAAGCTCTAGGGGCTTGCTTCAATCCATATAGAGCCTTATGTAATTTGCATACCTTATTTTTGTTCTTTTCATCAAAAAAACCTTCTAGTTGCTCTATGTAGACTTCCTCTTCAAGTATACCATTCAGAAATGTGGACTTAACATCCATTTGATAGACTTTAAATCCTTTGAAGGCTGCATATGCCAGTTGTACACTCGAAAGTGTCCCACTCTAAACCCTTCTATCCAAACGATTTCATGAGTTGGAATGTTCGGATGCTAGCTTAGAGCTCCCTATCCACGGAGTGCAAGAGAGTGTATTTCAAGTTCAAGGGCTCTTAGATGAGCCTTAGAGATACTCTTCTTGCTAGTAAACCATGCAATGGGAGGTTCCAAAGACAAGATGCAAGAAAGCAAATGTCCCAAGGAGTTCCTCAAGAATGCAATGCAAATGAAGATTAAGCTAGAATGAGATGCAAAGTGGAGCTATGCTAAAACATGTATGAGAATATTACAATACCATTATTAAGCTATGTGAGATTAAGCTACATGTAAAAATGAAAGCTAAGCTAAGCTAGAATGCCATGATGCCATGGATGAGAGAATGTAGAAAAGAAATAGAAGTTCACCACAAAGCTCCAAAGAAACCTATTAGAAAACCTGCAGCATAACAATATTCAAAATGAGGATGGATTTGAGGGGGAAAGCTCTCTCCCTTTTAAAGATGTATGGATGGTAGAGATCAAGATGAAGATGGTGGATGATCAACAGTGGAATTCAAAAAGAGGAGTGATCCATGTGCACACACAAGTCAACCAATAGAATATAAGTTGACTTGTATATAAGACAAAAGTCACAAAGCCTTTTCTTTTAATTGCAAAATAGAAAAAGGACTTTATGTGTGTACTTTAAGTGAGTTAAAATAATGGGGTCTTTTATTTAATTAAAAGGGGACATGTTCTTTTAATCAAATAATGAACTTAGGATAGCATAGTCAAACTATAGGTTATAATCAAATAAATTGATTATTAGCAATTTGGTCTAGGTAAATGATTAGATTAATTTAGCCAAAATGTTGAAAAGGGGGTTAATAGTCTAGATGACTATTTTTAGGTGATTACACCAGTAAGGTCTTTACTCATTCCATTCTGGCAATTGGAGCAAAGGTTTCTCTATAGTTTAATCCTTCTTCTTGTGCATACCCCTTTACAAACTAATCTTGTCTTGTTTCTTGTGATTTTACCATTCTCATCTAACTTGTTTCGAAACACCCACTTGGTTCCAATTACATTCTTGTCATCTAGTCTTGAGACTAAGGTCCATGTCTTATTCTTCTCAATTTTTTCTATTTCTTCTTTCATAGCATTGTACCGGTCATCATCTGTTATGGCTTTGCTTACTATTCTTGGTTCCATTTTTCTGATTAGGCATGTCTCACTTCTGAGTCTATTCCTTGCCATTGGTCCTACCTCTTTGTTTCCAATAATTTCATCTGCAGGATGATTTCTTCTTACATACTTTGCTAATACTGGTTCTTTCCTTGTTTACATATTGTGTCTTTCAAAATCTAAATCTTCATGTATATTTTCATCAGGCATTTGTTCATTTTCTTCTTGTTGGCTATTCTCAAAATCTAAATGAACATTTTCTATATTCTGCAGCTAGGCTTTTGAATGTGTCTGTTGTTCGACATTCACTATCTGTGATTCTACAGATACTGGATTTTGCTGCTGATTGTCATTCTGAGTTGCAACTTCACCATTATTAGGTATACCTTCATGAAAGTATACAAAGGTCTTGTATTCTTATATTTTCTTGGTATTTTCAACACTTTGAACTTCTACAAGCTCATCAAATTTCACATTTGTGCTTTGTAATACTTTGTTAGTGTTAACATTCAAGCACTTATAAGCTTTGCTTCTAGTAGAATAACCAAGAAATGTGCCTTCCTCACTTTTTCATCAAACTTTCAATTTCTAGACTCTTTATATATATCATTTGCATCCAAATATTTTGAAATTTTTTACATTAGGAGAATGCCCATACCATAATTCAAAAGGTGTTGCATTTGTACCTTTCTTAACTTGAACTCTGTTGAGTGTGTAGACTATAGTGCTCATAGCTTCTCTCCAGTATTTGAGTGCAAAATTTTTCTCCATCATTAAGGTCTTGGCATAGTCAATAACTGATCTATTCCTTCTCTTTTCTATACCATTCTGAGGTGGAGTCCTAGGTGTTGATGTCTTCCTTTTGATTCCTCTTTCATTGCAGAACTCTTCAAATTCTCTTGATATGAATTCACCTCCTCTATTAGATCTGAGACATTTTAGGCTCTTCCCAGTCTCTTTCTCTACTCTAGCCAAGTACCATTTGAACATTTGAAATGCATCCAATTTTAGTTTCAGGAACATGACTGTCATCATCCTTTAATAGTCATCTACAAATAGCATTATGTATATGTCACCTTTGTAACTTTGTACTTCAATAGGACCACACAAGTTAGTATGAACTAGCTCTAATACTTCATTAGAAGTATAAATCTTGCTTTTGAAAGTTGACTTGGTCATCTTCCCTAGTTGGCATTGTTTGCACATGGTGTTATCAGGTTTCTTCAACTTTGGTAGACCTCTGACTTTCTTCATTTTGCTGATGCTTATCAAATTGTCAAAATTTACATGACATAGCCTCTTGTTCCATATCCATACATCATCAATTTGAACAATGAGACAAGAAGCATCTTCCATGTCAAGGTAAAACAAATTACTCCTAGTCTGATCACCTTTTCCTATTAGACTTCCTTAAGAATCATAGATTTTGGCAATTCCATTTCCAAATTCAACCTTGTATCCTATGTTGCTTAACTGTGAGACACTTAACAAGTTATAATTTAGGCCTTCAACATAGTATGCATTATCACATGATATCCTTTCAATAAGCTTGATACTACCTTTCCCTTTTATCTGACATGGTGCATTGTTACAAAATCTAACACTATTCCCTTCATATTGAGTAAAGGTAATGAACTTACTTTTGTCTCTAGTCATGTGATGAGAGCATCCACTTTCTATGATCCATTTGTTCTTTTTGTTCATGTAGATTACCAGGGTAGTTGCTCCATCTTCATCTGATTCATCTTTCATAGCCATATAGACTACTTCGTCATCATTCTTGTCAGAGTCTTCTTCAACAATGTAGCATCTTTTCCCTTTACCTCTATAGTCCTTTTTTTCCTCTTTCTTTTTGTTGAAGTTGCCTCCATCCTTGTAATTTTTCCTTTGTTTGCATCTGGCTGCAATGTGACCAACTTCATTACAATTAAAACAAATGATTGGTAGCTTACCTTTGAATTTGCCTCTTCCTCTGTGAAATCTTCTTGCTAGTAATGCCTCCAATTGGTCCACATCATCTTCATCAGTGCTGCTATCACTACATACATACTTTCCTTTTCCACTCTTTTTCTTTGTTTGCACCTCATCATTGTCTTTTATTGTCATCTTGGCTTTGAATGCATATTCAAAGTTTTCCAGCCTATAGTTGTCAAAGTTGGATAGCTCAAAGGTAATTAGTCTTCCAATTATTCCTTCAAATTACAATGCATTTCTTGGTACACATCTTAGCTCCTAGATGGCTAATACTCTTATAGCATTGATAGGAAGAAAAGTTCTCAAGTATTTTCTATATACTATTTCTTCTACTAACTATCCTCCTAGACTTCTTATGGAACTGACTACTCCCTTCATTCTAGCACTGTATTGAGCAGCATTCTCTCCTTCTTCCATTTTCATAATATCAAACTTTCCTCTTATGTTGTCTCTTTTGGCTCTCTTGACATTATCATCTCCTTCATATATTCTTGATAATGTTTCCCACATATAATGTGAAGTATCACATCCTTTGATATCATCATACTCGACATAGCTTAGTGTTGAAGCAATATCCAACATTGTTTGATTGTGCTCCTTCTTTTTGCTCATGTCATTTGCAATGAGGGGTCCTGCAGGGTCTACATGATCAACTATGATTGAGGTCTATGCATAGTCTCCTATTGATCTGAGGTGTAGCATCATTAGACTTTTCCATGCAACAAAGTTGTCTTTGTTTAGCTTGGTAACTTCTCTTTTGGACATCTTGATCTTCCTATTGCTAGTACCTTGAAACAAATCAGCAGTGAGCTCTGATACCAATTGTTAGAATTATTTAGAATAACTAAGAGGGGGGGTGAATTAGTTATCCAAGGTCTAATGATGTCCAATACAACTTTTTCTTCTAATCCTTAATGGAACATAACTGAAATTATCATGCATGCAGTTGAACATTAAACAATCATGAAAAGTAAACATGCATCACACCATAACACTAAGGATTTCTATGACCCAGAAACCCTCCAAGAATAAGAAGGTAAAACTAGGGTGGGGATGATGCCCACTAAATAACTGCGTAATTGATTTCAACCACTTCTGATGTTCTGCCCTGTTAAATGCCTGCCTTGTTAAAGGCTACAACACATTGTTAAATGTGACCTTGTTAAAGGATTTAAGAACATTCAACTTGGAATGTCACCCTATTAAAGGATTTACATAGAGCTATTAGACTTACCCAAGTCCATGGGATTTACAGTCACCTTCTCAAAAGAATCTGTCACCCCTCCTAAGGATCTCTTATCCTTCTCCTAAGGATCTCTTTATTCTTCTCCTAAGTATCTCTTTGTCCTTCTCCTGGGGATCTCTTTATCCTTTTCTTGAGGCTTATCCACCTAGCTATTAAGCTAACCTAGCAATGTAGGATTTCAATATCTCATACAATGGTAACAAATTATTTGAAGGGTTTTGACTTGATACAGATTGCAACCCTAACTATGCAGATTTCATATCACTCTTTAGTTCTCTTCTTTGCTTGGCTTTCCTCCTTTGCAGTGCTAACAGCTTGTTCACCCTTCAAGATCTGTCTCCTTGAGTTCTTTCACTCATTATGCCAATGCATTCTACGGTCACTTGATCAACTCAGAGTCTTGATACTCTGTTCTTACTCCTCTTGGCTTCTTCGCATGATCACACTTATGACTAGCTCCCTCTCATGCATGGGCATTTGATCTCTAACCTGTAACTCCTTATAAAGAAGTTCTATTCTTGATTTCCAGCTCAAATCTTTTGAGAAAATGGCATTATTTTCCCTCCAATTTTCTTCTTCTAGAAACTTCATGATAAATCTATTAGCATTCGCCTTGAATTGGTTTGCATGGTTTACATAAAATTCTATGACATCTACTCATCATCCTTATCATCCAACTAATTCATGAAATTTGATGTAACAAACTTATCAATGCTGATGTGGTGAATCTTTGACTTTAACAAATAATGCAGCAACTCGACATCATTGATTTATTGATGCTCAGCTCCTTCTATGTTACTCAGCTTCTATTGTTATTTACTGGCACTTGGTACCTGAAGAAATTCTATGAAACTCAGCACTTGAATATTACTTGGCACTTAAATATCACTCGGGTCCTTTATCTTTCTCAGCACTTGAAGTCACTCGGCACTTGATCTTCACTCAGCACCTAAAGGTTACTCGGCACCTAAAGATCACTCGACACATAGTAAAGTTGAACTTGCTTGACTTCAACTGAGAATTTTTTTGGCTCTAACTAGCTAGCTCAGCTCTCTTCAATGAACTTAGTTAATCCTTACATCTTTGATGTGTCTTAGTGTGTTCATCCTTTGTATCTTAGAGTATGTCATCAATGCACTATTTCATCAATGGCTTAGCCGATCCTTATACTTCATTACAGCATCATAACTTCAACCTTTCTCTAGGTACTCTAGTTTCATCTTATTGATTGCCACCTCCTTGTCAATCAACCAATTAATAGTATTTGGATCACTTAAGAAATTGTCATTCCTGCAAGTAGCAAGTTTGACATTAATGACAAAATTATGATTGAAACATTCTTTACTAGTTCTATTTCTCTTCATTCATGATTTTTCAATCATTTCCAACAAGTTAATCTGTGGAAGAATTGTTATACCATCCTATTTCAAAATGATGAGTTTGGAAGGATTCCTAAAATATTATAATCTCAAGATTACTTTTTCAAATTTGTTAATAAATAGTGTCTACATGACTCTATTTTCATAAAGGTGTCTTGGTGTCTTTTCACCTTGAATTATAGAAGATAGGGTAAAGAGAGATTTGGTTATTTTATTTTGTAATGTCCCTTTTATGGGACATTTCCAAAAAAGTAAGGTCAAACATATGTAATATTAAATTTGGATTTTGAGAGCTTAATGTAAAATTTGAAAGGGATTACTTTAATATATTAAAGTGAGCCGAAAGGTGACAAAAAAAGGGAATAAGATGAAAGACTAAGGAAGGGAGTTGAAGAGTCATTGTTGAGCATTAAAAGAGGAAATCTTATTCATTTTCAAGATGCTTGGATTTGAGCTTGACTTTCTGATCTTCTCTTTAAAAAAATTTGAGAAGCTTTTAGCTTTCTCTTGTTGAAAGCCGAGGACGCATCCCTGATTCATCATCTACAGTGGATTTACGTAAAAATTCACATTTGAGATTACAAGTGCATTTTATAGTTTTTCTCCAATCTAAATCTGTAATTGTATTTAAGGTTGGATTTTTGATAATTGGTTATTGTATTACTGATGTATAATGCAATAATTTATTTTGAAATATTTTAATGAGCATTTTCTACTTTGTTACTCATTATTTCTGATGGTTTTATTCACACAAGATATAAGTTTATATTCTGAAAATTATATTGAGGTAAAAATTTTGAAGAATATCCATCTTGGAATATTTCAATGGTATCAAAGCCTCAAACCTACTAGCTAAAAATTGTTTATAAGAAATTTTTATTAGAAGTTAAGAGATAAGTTTTTTAAAGAGTATAAATGTCTACTAAGTGGATCCATGCATTGTGAAAATGCTAATATTTGACACCAAAGGTTTTTGTTGTTTAATAGTGACTTATTTGGGATAATAAGTCACATAGTTGCATTTTAGGAAGATCATATAAATCAATATCTAATTGAATATTTATGGAAATGAAAATAAATGTATATATAGTCCACCATGGAAGAATAGAAAATATATGGGTTCAAACATTTGAAGACTAACAGTGGTGCAAACTTTATATTGGCAAATTAAGGGAGAGCTATAAAGTCAGTAGTTGTAATGTTCCCTGTTTGGATTATTTAGAGTCTCTTATATAATCTTTATTAGAATAATCCCTTATGTTAGCTGTAAGAACAATGTCCTAAATTACTTTTCCACATCATCAAAATATGAAAAAAGTGGAAGAGATCCAGTCAAACATTGCGAAAAAGTCAAGTCAAGATAATTATTCATTAAAAATTACTCACATAATGAGAACATTAAGATGCTGATCTAAAATTTTACATATTTAACATGTTTAAAAATATGGTGTTCAAAAATTACATCATTAAGGGTGATAACTAATCACATTTCATGCTTATGACAAAAACATATTAACATAGCTACTGATCCAACTCAAGGCAATTTATAATGCTTTTCTTTACATCATTTTCTAGCTTTACATAATTCTCAAGTTACAATCACATATATCAGTACATCTCAATGATGAAAATTTCAAATCAAACTGAGATAACCTTCCTGTTGTGGTCTTCAACATATCCTATCTCCAAAGTTGTAGGATATCGTCCACCTTCTATCTAAGACAAGAGTGTGGCCCAAGTGCTTTTACCTCACCAACCATGAAGTGAAATGCTCCCTCAGGATTCTTCCTGACATGAAGAATACCCTGACCCTAGCATGAGAAGCCTAGCTTCCCATAACAAGATGGATCAGATGGATCTAGTGTGGTTATGAAACACGCTACATTGCAACCATGTGCCTAGTAGCCTAATCGCGAAATGTAGTAGGGAATAAAAATAAACTACACATCTACACATATGTAGTAAAACCAAATAAGCATAACCATATACATATATACTTTATTTGGAAAACATATGGCTTGGCCAAGCACTTTATAAAGCTAGATTTATCAGTAGAAGAAACAAGAATACCACAATAGGATGTTTCAACTAATCTAATTTGATTTAACAATAGCATTTATGATTATTCCTTTTGTGGGGTATAATCAGATATATCCATGCTATTTGAAATACTTTTACCATCTATAGAATAGTCATACACTTAAATTCTGATATGATTACTTTACAACTAATTCAAACACATTCATAGTGGTTTTGTTCCTAAGAAACAACCAAATCATCATTTCTGCCTTTAATACTTTAAAACTTGATACAATTAACAAAAATCTAATTACTATTAGAGAGAAAAGAACTATAATTTAAAGATCATAAGTACTATGAAACTCTATCATACTAAAATTGCAATTATTCAAAATCAGTCAGCAATTTTGTAGTATTACAACTAAGGGTCATCATCAATTTGCTAAGGTTTTTATTGGTTCCTAGATAATACAAATCTTGATAGTATTCTAGGATTATATGGTATATAATACCTTGGGAGGCTTAAAATATCATCATGCATGAACCTTATCAATAATTTATAACGTCATTTTGTGTGATTACAACACATATGAACTACTAAGAACAAAAGATGGTCACAGTGTGATGGTGCTAGTGCAAAATGAGACAAGTAATCATGGGCTCACATTAAGGTTCCAAATGAGAACCAAGTGTGCCAATGGATTGTTTCAAATAAAAAAAAATTAACAATTTTCTATGCCCTGATGTCTGGAGGTTATCTACTTGTTTAAAGCTTTGCTCCTCATTAGTTTTTTTTTTCATATTATTCTTTTATATACAACATTACCTCTTCATGCCAAATAAGTGATTTTTTTAGGGTAAGACCTCCCACTAGCTTGGAGGAAAACCCTCAAATAAGATAATATTTCTGCATTATAAAATATACTCAAAGGTGTGTCTCAGTTTGCATTAGAACACCTATTTGGAATATGACAACTTGAAATAGGATGATAGCAGACATAGGACCCATTTTGTTGGTCGATGATCAAGGCATCACTATAATGATGGAATGGTTAGCTATTTCATTAAGGCCTAGACATGGCTCCACACATGTCTTAGACAGCCCTACATGAGGGTGCCAAATCACTTCAGGGTGAAGATCTACTTTTCCAAGCTTGCATTCTCTGCAATTTGGCCTAGGGACCTTCCTCAGTAGTTTAACATTATTTAGCCAAAGCACCTCACCACTGTACCCCTCTTTTTATCAATGCTAATTTTTAGAGAAACTATGAAGAACTTTGTTATTTGCACTAAGCTTTGTGAGAGTTATAGGTGGAAAAGAAAGTAGGATAGATGTTTGTGTGTAAGAGAGCAAGACCAGATGGGAGTTATAAGAAAACAATATATGGTTCAGCATTTTATCTTTACCCACAACATTTCTAAGCATTTTAACTTTCTAACTATTGTTAAAATGTACACTATGTCAGGAAAAGAATACCAAGTTTTACCCTTATTTGACCTTAGATTCAAATTAATGAAAAATCTTAGGAAATTTCCATGTGACGCAAATAGGTGATAGACTAAAAATTCATTATAAAAGTAAGTAGGAAGAAATACAACAGCTAGTAGACTTAATTTTTCTCAATCTATGAATGATTAGTTCAATAAATAGAGGATAAAATAAAAGAACCTAGTAATATTTGTTGGATGTCCTCTCTCTTCCCTTCCCTCTTCTCCAGCTTCCTGTCATTTTTTTTTTATTCTATCTTCCCCCCTCCTTTCCAATTGGTCACTGCTACCTACTTTTAAAACCCTTAGCCTCTTCTTTAAATAATAACTTCCCCAACACAATCCATAACTAACCTAATTTCTGTCTCCCTGCACCATGGTTGAATAATTAATATGACTTGTTTTTTAATTTGTTACTTGAAGTTAAAGGAATAATACACATATTTTCTTTATGAATTTAGTTTAATATGAATTTTTTTAACTAAACAAAATAATTCTAAGTTCCTATTAAAATCAATATAGAATGTTCATTTACATGCATTCAAATCAATTATCAAGACTCATCATTAGTGATTAAATAAAATAATTTGTTCTCTCCATCATTCACAAGAAATATAAATAGCAACCTCTATACTTTCAATTTGAACTTTCAAGATTAATTTAAAATAAGTAATATGAATTTATACATGATGTGTGTGTGGGAGCACAGTCATTCGATACATCTCCTTTCGAGAGGCTAACCCTCTCTACCTCAACCACACTCTCATCATGATGATCCTTACATCCACTCAAACACTCGCAACCAAAAATGAGTTAGTATCCATCATAATCAAAACATCACATCTTAATTATATCATAATAAGAAATACAACATTAACATAATCACATTGCCATTAAATTATGGCATTTAAGAATACATCTTATGGCAATGTCATCTTTAACATAACAAATCATGTATTTCGTCATAAATAATACGTTTAATTTTGATTATATTTCAAGATATTAATTTTCATTATCTTAAATTAAAATTAATCTATTTTGACCAAGTCAACATGTGGCACATAAGTAAGAAAAGAAAAATACTCTAGAGCAAGATGTGACATCCTTCCCTACTAGGAAAAGGCACCATCCCAATGGCTTTCACAACAAAATTTTGTATACACATACCAAATCTGTTATCCAATCTAAAATAAAATAGCCTATACAAAAAGACGGGGAAAAGATTTTTGTAAATCTTTTGCATCTTCCCAAGTGGCACTATCCATGCCAAATTGGTCCCATTGGACCTTATACTAGATAACAGGGTACGTTTCTCAATGATTCAGGTGGGCTAAACTGCCATCACCCTTGGATCCTATACTTGCAACACATGCCAATCAAGAATGTGAGATATCTCACGATGATAGGGTTTAAGTCAAGATACATGGAGGATGTTATGAATTTGGGCTAAAGCAAGTGGCAGAGCAAGCTGATAACCAATTAGGTTGATGACTTCTAAGACCTTGAATGGGCTAAAAAATCTCGGGGCAAGATTTGAACTCTTGCCAAATGAGATTGAACTCTTTTGTGGCCTAACCCTCTGAAACACTTTATCCCCAATTTGGAAATGGCAAAAAGTGTTTCTTATCCACATAACTCTTATGTTGATCTGTTGCCTCCTTCAGCAACTACAGATTAAAATCACCTACTCTTCCATCTCTCTTAGCATCTTAGGACCCACAATAACCCTATCCTAACTAATAAGAGTCTAACATTTCCATCTGTAGAGAGCCTCAAATGGAGCCATACCAAAAGAAGAATGATAGGAGTTATTATAAGCAAACTCCACCAAAGGAAGATGCTCCTCCCATTTGTACTACTAATCCATGCAATACATGTGTAACAAATCTTCCAACACCTGATTCACCCACTCTATCTGTCCATCATTCTTAGGGTGGTATGTTGTACTAAAGTCAGACATGTACCCAAAGTCAAGTTCAATTTTGTCCAAAACCTTGAATTCATTTAGATGTCTCTATCAAAAATAATGGTCTTTGGAATACCATGCAATCAAAAAATATCTTGAACAAACTTTCTTGCTAACACTAGAGATCCATCCTTCAAACTACCAAGAATGAAGTGGGAAACTCTGGTTAACTTGTCAACTACAACCAAGATGACATCATGCATACATCAAGTCATGGGTAAACCCTTACAAAATCCATGCTGATAACCTGCCATTTATACTATGAAATCTCGTGGGGGTATAGAAGACCTACCAAATGGGCATGCTCAACCTTGACATGCTGACATTCCAAACATTGGGCTACATATCCTATCATGTCTCACTTGAGTCTTGGCCAGAAGTATAAAGGCCTCGAATCAACCATCATTTTGTTTACCCCTAGATACCCTAAAAATGGAGTGCAATGCACCTCCTCAAGTACAAATTTTCACAACCCTTCATGATTGGGAACATAAATCCTATTTTGGTATTTAAGCTAGCCATCCTCATCAAAAGAATAATCATCAAACCATGAGTCAAAAGCATCACTATCTAATACTAACTTCACCCATTCATAATGGGTATCTCTAGGAAGGTACTAAAGGATATACTCTCTCATACAAGTTTGAGATGTAGAGATAGCAGAAATATGTCTCCTGTAGCTAAGTGCATCTACTACTTTGTTTTCTTTACCTTTAATATACTCTATACCAAAATTATATTCACTAAGAAATTTGAGCCACCGTCTATGTTGAGCATTCAAATTAGGTTGAGTAAAAATCTACCTCAACCCCATATGATCAATCTTAAGCTCAAATGGCTTCCCCAATAAGTAATGTCACCACATCTACAAGGGATGTACTATCACAACCAACTCTAAATCATGAGGAGCATTATTTACTTCATGTGATTTGTGTTTCTTAGACTTGTAGGCAACAAGCTTACTGTCCTACATCAAAACACCCCCAAGCCCATCTCTGGAAGCATTTATGGTTACAAAAAAATGTCCATTTGGGTCTGGTATAATCAATATAGGAGTTGTAGTGAGATTTTCCTTAAGTAAATAGAAGGCTTTTTCACATGCTTCCATCCACATAAACCTTTTACCCTTGTGCTCAAGGGATGTAATCAAAGCTGCTATATGGGAGAACCCCAATGAATTTCTTGTAATACCTGGGAAGACCAATAAACCTCCTAACTTCACTTACATTCTAGGGAGTTGGCCATTCAAGGATGAATTTAATCTTTGTGTGGTCTAATGTGATGCCTTTTGCTGACAAAATGTGTCCCAAGTAGTGGATCTCTATCTGATAAAAGGAACACTTAGAGAGTTTTCCATATAGTTTCCTATCTCACAAACACTACAATGTGATGCAAAAATGTTTTACATGCTCTTCTAAGTTCTTGGAGTATATTAGTATATCATCTATGAATATCTCAATGAATTTATCAAGACAATCTCTGAAAAACACTTCTCATTAGATTCATGAAAGTGGCAGGTGCATTTGTCAGTCCAAAAGGTAAGACTACAAACTCATAATGCCCATATCTTGTTCTGAATGTTGTCTTAGATATGTCTTCCTTCCAAATCTAAAGTTGATGGTATTCGGATCACAAATCAATCTTAGAGAATATGGTTGCTCCCTTCATTTGATTGAAAAGTTCATCAATCCTTGGGAGAGGGTATCAGTTCTTTATGGTCACCTTATTCAACATGTGGTAATCAATTCACAGTCTTAGGGTACCATCCTTCTTCTTGACAAAGATTACAAGAGCTCCCCATGGTGATACACTAGGGAAAATTAAATTTTTATCCAAGAGTTCCTATAACTAAGTATTCAACTCATACATTTTTGTAGAAGTCATATGGTAGGGAACCTTTGATTGAGGTTCTACTCCAAGCACAAGATCTATGGAGAAACCAAAATCCCTCTTTGGGGGTAGTTCAAGAAAATCATCTGGAAACACATCTTTGAACTCCTATAGAATAAGGTGATCCTCAAAATCAAGGTGGAGTCTCTTCCAAACTCTTAACATGGGCAATGTATAACTAACATCCTTTCCTCTTGGCTTTCTTTAATTGCATTACTAAAATTTGCCTCAACTCCAAAGGTTGTTTGACACCATTTAGTGTTAATGAATACCCTATGTCATCAAGACATTTAATCACCTTATCCTAATAGTCTACCAAAGCCTTATTCTCACTTAACCAATTGGTGCCTAGGATAACATCATATGAGCCCAAAGGTGCCACACACAGGTTGACCTCCATTTAGAAGCTAGGGAGTTTTAACTCACTACAAAACAAGCATTGCTCTACCCTATGTTCAGCCCTATTACCATACTCTATAATCCAAGGTTTAGCCATAAAACTAGCTCTAATAGGTATCTTGGATACTATTTTAGGATCTATAAAACATTCAGTAGCACCAGTATCTATAAGGATAGAAATAGGGTAACCAAAAAGTGTACCAATCATCTATATAGGAGTGGCTTGATAATCTACCTATCAATGATCAACTGTAGCATGAATGCAGTTTTGCAGAGGAAAATCCCTCTTATCAACTCATTGTGGGCACTTAGGAGAAAAATGGTTACCACCACATACATAACAGCTTGTTCTAGGTGTCCTTCTATCCTTATTCCTATTCTGATCCCTTTGGTTGTTTCCATTCCTAGGATTTTGGTTTTTTTTGTTGTTCCAGTTGTCCTTGTCCCTGTCAAAATTCTCTTGTCCTTTATCCTTCATGTTTCTAATTTTTTGCTTCTTTCCATTTCCCTTTCGTCTGTCATTGTGATAACCTTTGTTATCCTAATATGACCTATTATCCTGGAACTTCCTTTTATAGTTTTGGTTGGAGGATTTATATGATGAAGCATCCTTCAACTTCTATTCCTACTTAAGGGCCTTATGTAGTGCAAAGTCCATGGTCTTAGGCTCCTGCATCTGGACCTCACTATAGATCTCTAGTCGCAAGCCCATTACAAACTTTCAAGTTCCAAATAACTCATCATGATGATATTGAGGAACATACTTCACCAAATGACAAAATCATTCATAATACTATGTAACATTCATGTTCCCTTGAACTAGTTTGTAAAAATTTGTTGTTTTCTTATTATAGTATAGCTGAGGTAACCATCATTTGTGGAAAAGCTGCAAGAATTCTCCCTAGGTTACCTCCCCATGCTAGAGTTCCTTTTCAGCCATGACATTTTCTCACCAAGTAACTACCTCACCCATTAGCTGATAAGTGGCCCAAACTGATCTATATTTCCTTGTAAAGTTTTGAACTATGAAGTACTTCTCGATACTAGTAATCCATGCCTCTACATCTTCCCCAGAAGCTCTACCATGAAACAAAGATGGAGTAACCTTCTTAAGATCTTTGCTCAAGTCAACTACTATCCAAATCCTATCAAAATTAAGGAGAGTTCTTTGATGGTCAGCTTCTACCTTTTTCTCCATCTCAGATCTCCTTAGAGCCTCACCAAATACTCATCCTCATGTTTCTTTCAAAATTCCTCTTCTTGCTTATGTAGGGCTTCGGAGCATTGATCTTCATTATGCTTCCTTGCCTCTTCTTTGGCATGTCTACCTTGAGCCCTTTGCTCTAGGTTATCCATCCTCTAGCCTTATTGCTGTAACAAAGCCCCTTGTTGGGTCAATAGTGTCATGATCTTATCTAACCTCTCGTTAGGTTCCTTAGCTCGTGCACTGCTACTAGACCCATTTTTTCATTTAGATCTTATGGCCATTGTGATAATTCAAACCTCTATCAAACATAGGCACAAATTAGCATAGTAGCCCAAGGGCCTAGGTTTAAACCATGCTTTGATACTAGATGTAAGAACCATGTTCTAAATTACTTTGCCACATCATCAAAATAATAAAAAAGTGGAAGAGATCCAGTCAAACATTGCAGAAAAGTCAAGTCAAGATAATTATTCATTAACAATTAACAATTATTCACATAATGAAAACATTAAGATGTTGATCTAAAATTTTACATCTTTAACATGTTTAAAAATATGATGTTCAAAAAGTACATCATTAATGGTGATAACTAATCACATTTCATGCTTATGCTAGAAACATATTAACATAGTTGCTGATCCAACTCATATCAATTTATAATGCTTTTCTTTACATCAGTTTCCAACTTTACATAATTCTCAAGTTACAATTACATATATTAGTATATCTCAATGATCAACTAAACTAACCTTCCTATTGTGTTCTTCAGCGTATCCTATCTCCAAAGCCATAGGACATTATCCACCTACTATCTGAGACGAGAGTGTGGCCTAGGTGCTTTTACCTCACCAA
Source organism: Cupressus sempervirens (assembly GCA_028749045.1). Lineage (NCBI taxonomy): Eukaryota > Viridiplantae > Streptophyta > Pinopsida > Cupressales > Cupressaceae > Cupressus > Cupressus sempervirens. The sequence goes on from CM053792.1 coordinate 486,906,201, forward strand.
CTGTAGAGTGAAATGCTCCCTCAAGATTCTTCTTGACATGAAGAATACCCCAACCTTGGCATGAGAAGCCTAAGCTTCCCATAACAAGATGGATCAGATGGATCCGGTGCGGCCGTAAAACACACTATATTGCAACCATGTTCCTAGTAGCCTAATCATGGAATGTAGTAGGGAATAAAAATAAACTACACATCTACACTATGTAGTAAAACTAAACAAGCATAACCATATACATATATGGATAATCTATAAAATAAATGGCTTGGCGAAGCACTTTATAAAGCTAGATTTACCAGTAGAAGAAACAAGAACAGCATGTAACCATTCTACAGAACTGGAAAATAGAGAAACTAAATGTGAAGTATTGATCTATCTTTCCCATAATTGCTACATTACACCCAACCATGAAGGAAACAAACATCTCTATATGTTGACCACAACAAGATGTTTCAACTACTCTAATTTGATTTAATGATAGCATTTCTAATTATCCCTTTTGTGAGGTATAGTCAAATATATCCATGGTATTTGAAATACTTTTACCATCTATAGAACATTCATACACTTAAATGCTGATATGATTACTTTACAACTGATTCAAACACATTCATAGTGGTTTTGTTCCTAAGAAATAGCCAAATCATCATTTCTATCTTTAATACTTTAAAACTTGATACAATTAATAGTAATCTAATTAGTCTCAAAGAGAAAAGAACCATAATTTAAAGATCATAAGTACTCTAAAACTCTATCATACTAAAATTGTAATTATTTAGAATTAGTTAGAAATTTTGTAGTATTACAACTACAAGTCATCATCAATTTGCTAAGGTTTTTACTGGTTCCTAGATAATACAAATCTTGATAGAATTCTAGGATTATATGTCATATCTCATCTAGGGAGACAATGAATAATGATATAATACCCTAGAAGAACTAAGTTTTCTATATCTTGTTAAAATAGACTAATGTGAGCTTAAAATATCATCATGCATGAACCTTATCAATAATGTATAATGTCATTTTGTGTGATTACAACAAATATAAACTAATGAGAACAAAATATGGTCATGGTGTGATGGTTCTAGTGCAAAATGAGACAAGTAATCACAGACTCACATTAACATTTCAAATGAGAACCAAGTCTGCCAATGGATTGTTTCAGACAAAAAAAATATTAACAATTTTCTATGCCCTAATATTTGGAGGTTATCTTCTTGTTTAAATCTTTGCTCCTCATTAGTTTTTTTTTGTCATATTATTCTTTTATATACAAAATTACCTCTTCAAGCCGAATAAGTGAATATTTTGGGGTAAGATCTCCCACTAGCTTGGAGGAAGCATTACCCTCAGATAAGATAATATTTCCCCATTATAGAATAAACTCAAAGGTGTGTCTCAGTTTGTGTCAAAACACCTATCTGGAATATGACAACTTGAAATAGGGTGATAGCAAACATAGGCCCCATTCTATTGGTTGATGATGATCATCAACTAGGGCATCACTATAATGATGGAATGGTCAACTACTTCACCAAGGCTTGGACATGGCTCCACACGTGTCTCAGCCAACCTTGCATGAGGGCACCAGATCATTTCAAGGCAAAGATGACTCTTTCAAGCTTTCATTCTCTGCAATTTGGCCTAGGGACCTTCCTTGATAGTTTAACATTATTCCGCTGAAGCACCTTGCCACCATACCCTTCTTTTTATAATGCTACTTTTCAAAGAAATTGTGAAGAACTGTGTTATTTTCACTAAGCTTTGTGAGAGTTACAGGTGGAAAAGAAAGTAACATGGATGTCTGTGTGTAAGAGAGCAAGACCGGCTGGGAGTTATAAGAAAAAAATATACAATTCAACATTTTACCTTTACCCTATAGCATTTCTCATGAGAAATATATTACCAAACCTAAAAATCAATTTCACAACCCTAAATAATGCTTGGCAAAAACTATTGTTGAGTACCAATTTTGCTCGGCACCTTAAGGAGCCGAGTGATAGGGGAGTGTCGAGTGAGCTCAAAAAATGAAGAACAACTTGGCACCAATGGATGTCAAGTGAGCTCAGTAGTGTGGATGTCAAGTGAACTTAGTAGCCACTAGAGGGTGGAGCTTGGTAAAACAAGGTACCGAGTGAACTCAGTAACCACTGCAGAGATAAAAACTTCAACAAGACTTGACCGAGTGAAGATTTATAACATGAATATTTTCACCATTAAAAATTAGAGAGCCAAAGTATGAAGTTTCTAAATAAACTTTTCAAATGAAATGAATAGAAGTAGAACAATGGATTCAAGTATGCCTACTTCCTTTCTATTCAATGTTGATTAAATCATTACAAAATCTAGGAGCATTCGGCTTCAACTAGAAAACCCTAAAATAACTCTAAAACTTTAAACAAATTCAATACTTCAAAAACTTTAAACTTACAGCTCTAATGGCTGCATACAATAATGCCTAGAGCAATCACTTCTTTACAAGTCAAATCAAACAATAAACTACAAACTTACAAAATGACACAAAGAAGTACATGCAACTGCAGTCACATAACAAGCTTCCTTCTGTCTCTACAACATGATCTGTTGATCACTTCCTTTACTTCTTCCTTCTCTGCTTTTCTCTACAACTTCTAATCTCTTCAACTCACTACTTCTCTAGGTCGAATGGAACAGAACATTCCTTTTGTCTTTTGCCAAAAAAGTTTCCCCCTCTTTTCCAAATTTGAAAACTCACCTACCCATATTAAATCTTCCAAACATTGTGCAAGTTGTCAGAGGTGGTAGGTGGGCATTTGGCTCTAGGGACAAACAACTAAATTCAATTAATATTCCAACACTCTCCCTTTGTCCCAAGCCAAACAAACAAGGATCACTGCTAATCCAAATCAACTACACCAAGACACTCTCTTAGGTGTACAAAAGTTCCAATCCCTAATGGCTTGGTAAAAATGTTTGCTAGCTACTACTCAGACTTACAAAATTCCTTCTTGATCTCCCCATTCTCCACTAATTCTCAGATGAAGTGATATCTAATTTTGATATGCTTACTTCTACCAAAGAAGACTAGATTTTTGGACAATGCAATTGAAGAGATGTTGTCACAATAAATTGTGGTTCCATCCTCTTGCCTTTCATTCAAATCTATCAAGATCCTCCTTAACCAAATAGCTTGACATGCTACTACATTTTCTGTTATGTATTCAATCTCTACTATAGATTGAGAAATAATAGGTTGCTTCTTGGATGCTTATGAAATTGCACTCGATCCCATATGAAACATGTATCCACTCTTCCTATCATCTATACTTCTAGCCCAATCAGTATTTGTATAACCTGCCAACTTGAATTCATTTTCTATAGTATACAAAATTCCAAATCCCTTGGTACCTTTCATATACCTTAGGATCCTCTTTATTTCTTGCCAATGGGAATCCTTTAGTGTTTCCGTAAATCTAGAAATCAAACTTACAGCATGCATTAGGTCTGGTCGAGTTGCAGTCAAATACATCAAGCTTCCAACCATACTCTTGTATAGTGTTGGATTCACACTTTTTCTGCAATCTTCCTTGCTCAATTTTAGACCTACTATTGTGGGTGTTGGGGCTGCCATACTATTCTGCATTTTAAATCTCTCCAAGATCTACCTGGCATATTTTTCTTGAGAGATGAAAATGCCATCATGCATTTGTTTTATTTCTATGCCTAGAAAGTATTTCAAGATTCCTAGGTCTGTCATTTAAAATTCATTTTTCATGGCCTCTTTGAACTCACCAATTAGAGCCTTGTCATACTAGTAAAAATTAAATCATCTACATACAAGACAAAAATCAACACAATTCCATTCGTTGCCTTGATGTATAGAGTAGGCTCACCATTTTTTTGCTAAAGCCATTGATCATCAAATATGAGTCAATCCTACTATACCATGCCCATGGAGCTTTCTTGAGCCCATAAAGAGCTCTCTTTAATCTATATACTTTGTGTTCTTCACCTGCAACTTTATAACCAGGTGGCTGCTCCACATAGACTTCTTCCTTCAATACACCATTTAGGAAGGTGGACTTCGCATCCATTTGATATACCTTCCATTTGTTCTAAGCTACAATTGCTATGATAACATGCATGGTTTCTATTCTTGCAACTAGGGCATATGTCTCATCATAATCTCTGTCATACTGCTATTTGTAGCCCTTGACTACTAGCCTTTCCTTATGCCTATCAATCTTTCCTTTAGCATTGCATTTGGTCTTGTAAACTCATTTCACTCCAATCACTTACTTTTTAGGAGGAAATTTAGTTAGCTCCCATGTCTCATTCCTTTCTATAGCATCTATCTCCTCATCCATGGCCTTACACCATTTCTTCTCCTTAACAACTTCTTCAAAATATATTGGATCACTATGAGAAAATACAGCAAAATTAACACTCTCGTCATAATCTTCATACCTTTCATCTTGGTATATCTCCCTAAGATTCTTGGTCTTTCTTGGTAATAGGGAGGAGAGTGCAGGATTAGAATCTTCACTACTGCTTAGCACTGACACTCAGTCATGCCTAGAGGAGCTCAGCAATGATTGAAGTTGCTTGCCTTTTCTTCTATCTACTCCTTCTTGTTTTTGTTCATCAGCATACTCTTCACTCATAATTGGCACTTTACTTGATGTTCTTAGTCATTCATTATTCAGTTCATACCATGATTGATTTTCAAGAAATTCCACATCTCTTGAGAGAATCATCTTATTGTTCAATGGGTCATACAATCTATATTCCTTTGATTATGAACTGTACCCTATGAAGATGCACTTCACACCTTTTTCATCCAATTTATGCCTTTTCTCTTTGGGCACATGTGCATATGCAACACATCCAAACACCCTGAGGTGTTCAACTGTCCATCTTACTCTTGACCATGCTTCCATTAGAATTCTATCATAGACTACTTTTGTAGGACACCTATTAATTAGGTAAATTGTTGTTGCCATAGCCTCTCCCCAAAATTTAGTTGAGAGACCTTTCTCTTTCATCATGCTCCTTTCCATTTCAACAATGGTCCTATTATTTCTTTCAATTACTCCATTCTGTTGTGGTATATAGCTGGCTATGAGCTCTTTCTTTATTCCATGTTTCTTACAAAAATTTACAAAAGAATTGGAAGTATACTCCCCTCCTCTATCTAATCTTAGGACCTTGATATAGTGTCTGCATTCTCTTTCAGCCTAGGCTTTGAACTCAAGAAACTTATCAAATGCTTCAAATTTAGACTTAAAAAAAAAACCCATGTCCTACGACTAAAATCATCAATAAATGTCATGAAATAAGTACTTTTCTCAATGGAAGTAACTTGCATAGGACTAACTAGGTCAGTATGCACTAAATCTAATGAATATCTAGCCCTCCTAGAAATTTCCAAAATTAAAGGGAAGCCTATGTTGCTTACCCAAAATACAAGCCTCACACTTGTCACATGAATTTCCTATTCATGGAAAATCTTCTACCATTCTTTCATTTGACAACAAATTTCAACTAGCATAGCCAAGATGACCATACCTAAGGTGCCATAGCTATGAAGGGTCTTCAATCACACTTCTTAAAGCTAATTGTGTGGGAGGTGCAACACCAACTTTAGATGAGAAATATGTCTCTATCCTCAAGGGAAACATTCTATTCTTTGTCATTTGAACGGTTGCAAGTACATTCTTGCTCCCATCTTTTTCATGAATGACACACCTGTCATTCTCCATCAGCACTTTGTATCCATTTTGAATGAGCTGACCAATGCTCATCAAATTGTGCTTCATACCAAGGAAAAAATACACATTTTGTATTTTTTTCTTCTCACCTTGCTTGGTGTGGACCATAATAGATCCTTTGCCCACAACTGGTAGGGTTCCATTGTTACCCATTTTAATCTTAAATTTGAAACTCTTGTCAATGAATGAAAACAAGGTTTCATTACCACTCATGTGGTTGCTACATCCACTGTGAGGTACCAAATCTTAGGGCTTCCTTCTTCACCAACATTACACATGATTAAGGTAGTGGCATTGTTTCCACTTCCCATGTTCACATCAGCCACATTTGCTTGTCCTAACTGATCATTTTGCTTCTTCCAACATTCACTTGCACAATTCCCATTTTTATGACAATAGTACCATTCTACATTACTCCTATTTGAGTTTTAGTTTTTCTTACTTCCTCTTGAAGTATTTTGTGAGCTACTTGCTCCATTTCCTCTTCCTGAGCTTTCTACTATAGCATTTATTTGTCCTCCATTACCTCAGCCTCTATCTCTGGAGTTTTTTCTTGAGCCATTTTTTCCTCTCCCCCTTCCTCTTGGATTTGACTGAGCCTTGAATGCTCACTCTTGGGAAGAAGAAGATGTAGATTTGTTGATCCTATGCTCATGGGTTTGAATAATACCCATCAACTCATCCATTGTGAAAACAATGAGGTCTTTTGCCTCTTCTATGGTCATGACCAAATTGTTATATTTATGAGGTTAACTCCTCAATATCTTTTCCACTATCCTCTACTCTTGATAGTCTTCTCCATTTGACTTTAGTTGGTTAATCACATTGGAGGTCCTTGAACTGAAATCTACAATTGATTCATTTTCCTCCATCTGAAGGTTCTCAAACTCCCTTCTTATGTTCTATAGCTTTATTGTATGAACTTTATCAATCCCCTTGAAGTTAGTCTCAAGGATATCCCATGCTTCTTTTGCATAATTTTATGTTGCAATCTTAGGAAAAATAGTTTTTGTCATTGTTGCCTCAATAAGACTTAATGCCTTTGCATCCTTTCTCCTTGACTTTTTCAATTGAGTCTTTTGTACACTTGTGAGAGCAGCATGTTGAGTTGGGTCTATCACATCATTGAATCCATTAACCACAAAATCCCACAAATCATTAGCAACCATTATGGTTTTCATTTTCTTTACCCATGTATCATATTTTTTTCCATTGAAGGGTGGTGGTTTCTGCTATATCTTTTCTACATCTCCTGCCATGTTAAAATATTCCAAAAAAAAATTCTCTAACTCACTTTGGATGAGGGGCATCAAGTCTCTGATACCATGTGAGAAATATATTACCAACTCTAGAAATCAATTTCACAACCCTAAATAATGCTTGGCAAAAACTATTGTCGAGTGCCAATTTTGCTCGGCACCTTAAGGAGCCGAGTGACAGGAGAGTGCCAAGTGAGCTCAAAAAATAAAGAACAACTCGGCACCAATGGATGTCGAGTGAGCTCGGTAGTGTGGATGTCAAGTGAAATTGGTAGCCACTAGAGGGTGGAGCTCGGTAGAAGAAGGTACCGAGTGAACTTAGTAGCCACTGCAGAGATAAAAACTTCAAGAAGACTTGATTGAGTGAAGATTTATAATGTGAATATTTTCACCATTAAAAATCAGAGAGCCAAAGTTTGAAGCTTCTAAATAAACTTTTCAAATGAAATGAAATGAAGTAGAACAATGGATTCAAGTATGCCTGCTTGCTTTCTATTCAACTTTGATTAAATCATTAAAAAATTTGGGAGCATTCGGCTTCAACCAAAAAACCCTAAAATAACCCTAAAACTTTAAACAACTTCAATACTTCAAAAAATTTAAACTTACAGCTCTAATGGCTGCATACAATAATGCCTAGAGCAATCACTGCTTCATAGGTCAAATCAAACAATAAACTACGAACTTATAGAATGATACAAAGAAGTATGTGCAAATATAGTCACATAAAAAGCTTCCTTTTCTCTTTGCAACATGATCTATTGATCACTTCCTTTACTTCTTCCTTCTCTTCTCTGCTCTGCAACTTCTAATCTCTTCAACTCACTACTTCTCTAGGTCGAATAGAGAAAAACATTCCTTTTGTATTCTACCAAAAAAGTTTCTCCCTCTTTTCCAAATTTGAAAACTCACCTACCTGTATTAAATCTTCTAAATGTTGTGTAGGTCATTAGAGGTGGTAGGTGGGAATTTGGCTCTAGGGACAAATAACTAAATGCAATTAATATTCCAACATTTCTGAGGGTTTTAACTTTCTAACTATTGTTAAAATGTACACTATGTTAGTAAAAGAAAACCAAGTATTACCCTAATTTGACCTTTGCTTCAAATTAATGAACAATCTCAGGAAATTTCCATTAGGCTAATCTAATAATGCTTAGGTAGATATGTAGCTGCAAGGATGTATCACTCTAGGATTAATGTTATTTGGTATTTTAATTGGATTTTTGTATAGACTTTTGCGATTCAAAATTATGTAGTCAATACTATTGATGACCCTATTTTATATTGTTCTCAAGTTGATTATGTGATTTTCTAGACAATCTTTCACCAACCAAATATTTTATGTGATAAACCCCAATATAATTATTGTGGATCTGGACTTGTATGAAGTCTTCTTGTTGTATATTGGTCTATGCAGTAATTGTTGATGTAGATGATATGAGATCTAATATCAACTACTAGGTAGGAAGGAACCTTTGAGCTATAGTAGACCAATGTAGAAGGCATTCTAGTTTAGAGAAAGTTTAATTAATTAAGTTGATAGGCTCATTCCTGGTATGGTTACCACCAGATTGTTCTTATATCCCAGCATTTTTAGATGCCTAAAACCAATTTAATTGACAGTTAGTGGTTGATGTCATGCAAAGAGGTGGTTGCATTATTCTATTTTGTTCAGTAGTTGAAAATGGCATTGGAAATGAAAAGATAAGAGCATGTGCCACACAATAATGTTTTGAGTATTAAACATAGTTAAGTACATATAATGTTAAATGGATGTTTGAAAGTAGTTGTGGTTCTACTTTCTACTTATTCAGTGGTATCTATGTAAAGGTTAAGAATTGAAAAATCATTCACATTCTCATGAAAATTTGATAGCATCTTCTATATAGCACATTGAAGTTTAAATTGACTTCAAATCAATGCAAACAATTTAAATTTTCTCTTCAATGAGATTATATAGAATGTATGTATACTTTTAATAATCATCAATTTAAATTACTCTTTTCAAAATAATATGAATTTAGAAAGTAGAAAACAATTTGACAATCAAATAAATTAAATAAAAATGAATAGAAAAATAATTTAAAGAAATCAAAGTTATCAGTATTCATGATTTTTTATTTTTTATTAGTGTAATGCTAAAAAAATTTATTTTATTTCATACAGTAAGTGTATATATGTATATATGAGTGTGTAAGTATTATTTTGTTCTATTTTATCTTTATCCAATGTAATTATCTTTAGTTTCTTCATTTTATTTGTTTGGAATAGCCTACTTTGTTTGCCAATGTATAAATTATGTCTAGCAAATTTCAAGCCCAATTTTTCAAAATCATAATGTTGTTTGAACTATGGGGAATGATAGTTTAAATTCAAAAATATAATTCAAAGTCAAAATTATAATACTAAAAATATTTTATAAATAATTAATAATTAATAATTATTCAAATAAAATTATTATAATACTGTAAAAAATAGTTTTTTTTTTTGGTGTAACATCAAATTACTTTGAAATAAAAATACTTTTGACCTTTCTTAGTTTTAATAATAAACACATGTACTCAATAATATCTACATAATGCAAATATTATAGATCTATATGATTAAAAAAAAAAATTAAAATTAAAAACTAATTTTGTTGAAAATTTAAATTTGAAATAGCTTAGAACTTATTGTTTACTTTGGACTTTTCTTGCTTCAAATATTTAGATAGCTTATTTCACTAGAGGACTTTATGCTATGGACATTTTCTATCTAACCATTTTAAATGTATTCATTAATTATTTTGTTAGCTACCTTATTTCATTTACTAGAATGACATTTTTAATGTAATTTTATTATAAATAAAATGAATAGGGCTTAAGAATAAATAGTACAAAATAGAGATGATGAGATAGAACCACTTTGTGATTATTAATTTCAGAAAGTTAGGTAGTCCATTTCATACAAGAAATAATAGTTAGAATGATAGGGAGTATGAGGAAGATTCATAATAGAAAGAGAGAAGAGAGATACTATGATAAAAGATGGATTAATAGTACATGAAAGAGGCAGGGGAGAGAGAGAGAGAGAGAGAGAGAGAGAGTGTGTGTGTGTGTGTGTGTTATAGATTATGAGTGTTCAAATTGCATATTCATAAGCCATAAGACAAGAAAAATCTAAAAATCATTATAATAATCATAATAAAGAGGAATTTATTTCACTTGGAACTATACTTGTAAAAGAGATTTAATAGATATGGACATGATAATTTTGCAAACTGAATTTTAAAGATGAACATTTATGGCCTTCAAACATACAAAAATAAAAGTGTGATGACAAGGGTCTCAACCAACTTGAGCCCTTGATATGTACTTCTCATCTAATACATCCAAATCCTATTACATGGTGCAACAAGGGTTGGTTTATGATAAAAATAATATATTTTTTCAATAATATTTTATAATCCTTAGCTTTATCTTGTGTATTACATTTAATTTTAGATGAATGGGTTGGTTTAGGATTTTTTTTATAGCAAAGGTATGGTAGACAATAATCTATACTAGAACAAAATTGATGATGGTTTGATGATTTTGGTAAGATTTGTTGATGATATCATATTTGGAGGAAATAATGAGGAAAGTGAGAAGTTTGTAGCAAAGATGAAGAAATAATTTGAGATGAGTATGATAGGAGAAATGAAATATTTTCTAGGATTGTAGATTGTACAAAACAAAGAAGGAATCTTTATTTCTTGGACTAAGTACTTAAAGGATTTGCAGAAAAGGTTTGGTTTGGAAACATGTAAACCCATTGGAACACCTATGATAACTGGACACAAGTTATCTACAATGGATGAGACACCTACTATTGGGTAGAAGAAGTGCAATAGAAGCAAAATATTTTGTAGTAGCAAAAAATTGCAATCAATTTGTTTGGATGAAGTAGATGTTAAACGATATAAGGATAGAAATCGATGAACTTGTTGTCATACATTTTGACAACACAAGCATAGTAAATATGTCTAAGAATCTAGTATTGCATTCAAAGACTAAGAACATTTCTATTAAGTATCACAAGTTGAGGGAGAAAGTTGTAGATAAAGAAATTAGATTGGAGTATTTGAGCATTAAAGAATAGATCTTTTGAGTATTTATGAGGTATGTTATGGGTTATGTCACTTCCTACATCAAAGTAGAAAAAGCAAGAGTGCATAAATCCATTGTAATAGAGCACCATTTTTTTTTTAGACTAAATATTGATGCTTCCTATATGGGGGAGTATCTCAGATGGATAGAGTCATCTAGGAATCTTGCTGGATGTTTCTTTTCAACATGATCTTTGGACACTTGAGCTAAGTAAGAATCAGTTGTTGCAAAGTTTGATGTAGTAAAGTTGGTTGCTGAAACCTTTGACATTGATATCAATGGGGAGAAGGTTGGCATGAAAAACATTATGAGAAGATCATGAGGAAGAACATCATGAGGAAAAGACAAGCAAGAACAAGTACAGCATGTTCAGAAGAAGTACAACATGGAAGGATAGTTTGACAAGAAGTACATTGCGGTATATCAATGGGGAGAATGATTGATGAAGAGGAATTGAAAAGAGAGATTAATAGTCTTTTGTTGGTATTCTTGGAACTAGATGTCTTTCATCTATGTTGCCATCAATGCCAAAGGGGAAGATTGTTGGAAGCATGAATGTTGATGATATTGTTATGGAGGAGTATTGTAGATATGTTACTATGATGATATGTTACATTCATGATTGAGTTTTTTATTAAAGTCATCATACCATTTTACTATGGTATTTGGCAGAAGAATGACAGAAAGATCAAGTTTGTATAGATGACTAGTTGAGTATTATCACTATCTAAGGTTATGAGAGATACTTTTGAGTATTTAGTATATGTAGTTAATTTCAAATGAAGAAATGATAAGTCTAGAAGAAGTTATGTAAGTTTTGGTGATGTTTATTTTGAGATAGTGTTTATACTGGGGTAAGTGCATCAAGTTGTGGTGCCAAAAATAATGACATACAAAACGATTTTTTTAAATTCTAAAAATGTGCATGCACTTTAGCTTGGGCAAGCCAAAGCACATGTGCGCTTTTTAAAAACACAAGTTTTAATATATGGGTTGCAAACCCATGGCCCATTTCATTTGTTTTTTTTGTTGCATTCTTTCTCCTCAATAGCATGCACATGGGTTGTAAAAGTTGAAGAATTTTTTCACTCGTCTCCTCAAAATGCCTCCTCATTCCCAGAGATCAAGATTAGGAGCATGTAGTATGTTTTCTACTCTTGTTTTTGCATTGTTTTATATATTTTTACATTGTTTTATAAGTTTTTACATTATTTTGTAGGTTTTTCATATTTTCTTTAAATTTTTTTATTTATTTAGGATTCAATTGGCTTCTTGTCAAGAAATGTGAATAATCAACCACCAAATCCCCAGCCTAATCAACAAAATCAAATGAAAACCCTCTACAAGATTGAAATCAAAACCCTGTACAAGAAGAGCAAGAAATTTTGCAACCTCCATAGATTAAAGGACCTCCTCCTAGCACCCAAGACAATATAATGAATGAAATAGAAAGAGGTAAAATGAATTAGAAGCAATCATTGGTAGGTTGAAAGTTTGTGGAAAAACCAATCCTATGAGAGCACAATTGACTTCCTCCCTTGAGTCCATTATGACCCATGTAGCTTCTATTAGTGGTTAGTTGGATATTTGGTGTATTAAGAGGGAAGAACAAAGAAGATATTATACAAAAAAATAATCTTATAAAGATGTAAAAAAAAGGAAATAGCAAAAGTTAGCATTTGTGCATTATTTAAAAAGCTTGGACAACAAGACACTACTAAACATACAACTAAGAGGTTCCCCATCCATTGGTGCATACATGATGATATTAGAAATAACTTTTGGGATAGATAGTGGATGGTCTTTGATGCCCCTCCTTGCAATAATTATGAGGTTCCAATGTATTTCTTCAAGAAATTATATTATAAATTTGTCCTTGGGGAGATCCCTAATTATTTTGATATGTTAGAATCTCAAGGTTGAGGTGGGGGGTCATCCTTTGAGAGGTCGAGGGCACGTCATGACCCTAATGTAGTTAGGGCACCTGTTGTCAAGCTACAAGGTGAGAATGTGATTATTCTTTTAGTTGTGAAGGAACTTGTAGAGACTAGTAATCTAGGGACTATCAATTCTTTGACATGGATTCTCATTTATTGTGCCAGTCCATTAGTTGAGGAGGAGTCTCCTTTGCATCGTGGTCACATGTGCACATCATGTGGATCCTTATGCACATTTGGCAGTCATGTTGGAGGTAGTATGGATGATAGGCTAGTCATTGATGAGTTCTTGAGTGACACATTTGGCATTGACACACAGTTAAATTACAATTATAATAAACTATTTGATCACATTTTGTATATACAGTGAATGACTAATTAATTAGCACGTCTTGAAAGTGTTCAAAATTTAGGGTAAGAGTGTTGATGGCCCTAGTACAAATTTTTTGGCCCCATTTTAAATCCCATCAATGAGTGGAGAGGCCTGTATCAATTTAATCATTTAAATTAATACATATATTTATTAAGTAATCATATGAAGGATTGACAAAATAAAATTATCCATGTGCATCAATTCTCTACTAGATCATCAAAATTCATAAGGGACTCTGAGCCTAGGCATGATACAAGATTCATAGAGGTACATTTGTTTCATGTTAATTTAATTCATTTGATTATATTTGTTTCATGGTACATGTAAATTGTATTATATGACATGCAGTTGTTGACATTCGAGACTCCTCCTCATCTTTGTTAGTCCATCAATCATGGAGTTATTTTTGTGATGGCTAGTTTAGAGCCATTGATTGAGGTATGAAATAATTTTCTTAGTTTTAGTTGTTTTTTATAAGAGTTAGTATTGAAATTTCAAATTTTATTTATAAGTGATTATATTGATTGAATTGTTGTAGGGCCTTATTACACTCGATCATCCATGAGCCTTTGAGATGGATGTACAGAGTGACTATTTGATGGAAATAAAAAAATAATTGATTTTGTGTGTACATATATTTGATTTCAATGTATAATAATTATTGATTCATATCTACTTTGTTTGTATCAGCTCTAGTTAGAGAAGAGCCTAAACAAGAGGACGAGTGAGTGTGTGAGGAAGACCTCATCATCCCCATCATCTCCCTCCACACAATGACTGAAGACCTCTAGGGATTTGTTTCCTTTCCCTCCTAGGAAGGAGAAGACATAGGGATAGACACACATGTATAGGCATTAGTGGACATATATCTTGGATTTTATGTTAGTGGACATGTTCGACATAAATTTGATGTATATATGGCATTTTATATTTGATGTATGACATATATTTAATGCATTAAATTATTAAACTTATGAAATTATTGGTTAATATGTGATATGTTTGTTCATGTATGAAATTATTAGTTATCATAATATATTATATGTTCGTTCATGTATGACATTAATGGTTATCATAAAATATTATATGTTTGTTCATGTATGACATTATTGGTTATCATAACATATATCTTGTTTTTCTTGTTTATGTTTTAATTACATTTCATGCATTTCATTTTAATGTAATTTACATCCAAAATGATGTAGAGTGCTCACACCAAAAGCTAGTGGATTCCCAACAAGAACACTTTTAAGGAAAACTACATTTCCCACCTTCCTAAGTGTCTTTAAAGACTCTTTCCAACTTGGTTACAACATTGAACAAAATTCTACCCAAATTCACAAAACTACTTGATCACTTTCCCTATTCAAGACTTGGGAAGCAGTAAGGAAAAAATGAGCAAATTTGAGAAATGGATCAAATAAACTTCTTGCTTCAAACTAACACCTTAGACACTTCAAGGAACACCTAATAACTATCTCACAAACTTAATTTTGTCATTTATTCCATCCTTTCAAGAGATTCTTCAACATCCTATGGCTGAAAGAAATCTTCCAACATCCTATGACTGTATTTTCTTTGCAACAACATGTAATTAGCTAATTTTCTACCAACTCTTCACAAAGGGAAGTGATTACATTTCAAACCCATGAAATGACTATTAAGACAACCAAGAAGATCCTTAACATCTTCCACTAACTTAATTTAGTGATAGCATGTAGCTCAAGTGGTTTTGCATTATGAAAAAGTACGTGTTTGCTCTTCTAAATAGGAAGTAATGATATTTGACAATAACTCAATGATCTTATATACAATTTTAACATCAACAGTGATTCCTTGCCATATAAAAAGAACTTAATAATAACCAACATCATATGCCTCCTCTAACTTCATAGAGGGTATTTTCATCATTAAAATCCATTCCAACCAATTACTAATTGGTTTCATTGGTTACAAGGTTAATTTCAACATTTTCAAAAAAATTGCTAAAATTGCCAAAAACTTATCCAGCAACTTTTATTGCAAAATGCAATTTTTGCACTAAATCTTCCTAGAACTTAACCAAGTGGTTTTTACAAACACATAGGACCTATATAAGGTTTAATGACTCTTAAAACACTTATTTAGTCAACTTATTAACAAAAAATAAAAAATCATTAGGACTAAGGCAACTTGGATTTATAGGTGACCTCAAGTTCCTTTACCTTACAAACAAGGATTACCTTATTACCATAAAAATTTAAAAAAAATTCAAAATGAGGTGTATTATCAACCCTTTACCTTCTAGCATGAATCTCCATCATTGGAAGAGATGACATATCCAGTTGCCACCTAGGTGCCCTACACCACAAGTTTCAGCATCATGCAAGATGGGGTGGCAAAATCAAAATGGAATCCAATCTCCAAAAAGAGAGAGAAGTTATTGTAGATCTTGATAGCATGATGATATGGCACCTAGAATTATATCCATACCTCATATGAGATCTAAGATATGCCTCATAAAAAATCATTTCCCTATGACATTTAGTGACTCTTTGGGCCAATTCAGTTCGGCATGCCTTAGAATGTTTAACCGCTCAACAAGATAGGACAAGCTTGGGGCTAGGGTTTATCGAGCAACTCAAAGCTAATGAAATAGACAGTTTGATCCCATGAAAAATGGTGAGATAGATTCAACAGTTGGAAACTTTGTACTAGCCAACCCTACAGGTTTTAGCATCACTTGAGATTGGGTTGCAAATCAAAATAGAACCTGATCTCCAAAAAGTGAGAGAGGTTATTGTAGGTCTCAGCAACATGGTCCAGTAGATGCTCAAAAATGGTTCACATCTATGGTTTCATCACTACTTTCATAGTAATTTGTCCCATTTTCTAATTCTAATAACTTTGATCTTTTGGCCAAATCAATCATATTTCATCATTTGTATCCTCTTTCGCATCAATTTCATGTCATTTCAAAACCATTTCATATCAACTCAAACCCATTTCAAATCAACTCAAAATCACCCCAAATCAACTCAAAATCACTCATAATAAGTCCTAATCAACCTGGAACATATCAAACATCCCAAATCAATCATCATTTATCCATTCCTAGGCATTTTTGTGGCTTTCAGTGCCTTAGAAACCTATCAACCTATCAATCTTATCAATCTGGCCTTAGTACTGTTATGGCTCTCAATGCTAGGTCAAACTATCATTCATGTTATTTGATCTTTGACATTGTTGAGGCTTTTAATGTTGGATCATGGAATTATCAACCTTTTTAATAATATTGATAGTTTTCGTCAATGTTATTATGATCAACCTTATCAATCAATCTTGATCATGTAGCATTTACAATGTTAGTTAAATGTTACATATCAATCAATTCATGTCATATGTCCTTGGCATGTTATCAATCTCGATCAATCAATCAATTTGATCATGGCTTTGGTCTACCTATCACTATCCTAGTCAATTTCAACAATCATTGTCACATTCTCATCAAAGGATACGGTTGCGTTTATTTAATCAACTTGGCCAATCATTTACTAATTTTCTCTATAGGATTAAATAACCCATAATTTAATCCTATTTTTCTTACTAATTATTCTTTCTAATTAACCTTCTCAATTAATTAATTTTATTAATTAATTAGTTCATTATCCATAAAACATGGAAATTCTTAATTTCCTAAGTCACATTTGTCCATCATTAATTCCATTTTTACTAATTTCTATTTTGTGGAATAAAGGATTTTTAATTCAAATACTCCATAAAATATTGCATCATCATGACACTTGGATATGACACCTCGTGGATTCTCCTTTGACACATGGCTAAGATTTTTCATAATCAAATATTCTTATTCCTTACGCATGTACCTATTTGACTTATTTGTCATAGATTCTTGGCTTTAAGTGGGCTTGAGGTTTCTTATGATATGTCATAGATTCTTGGCTTTAAGTGGGATTGAGGTTTCTTATGATATGTCATAGATTATCTTCCACATTTAGCCAAGTTTGACTTTCGTGTGTCATAGACTCCTAGATTTGGCATCTTTTGTCATATGCGTCATGGATTCTCAAAGGAATCTCTTGCCACATCACATATCTAAGGGTGGAAAATCAAATGCTCTCATCCTCCATGCCAATTATAAAATGAGCACTCTTTCTCTCATTTTTGGTCCTTAGGTCCTAACTCTTGAGTCTGGGTCCAAATTCTTGAGCATTTTTCAAGTCCTTAGATTTTCTCAACTGTTGCACTCTTTCTCTCACACTAAAATCACACTTCTAGTATTCTCATGGCATTATCCATATCATATACTTTGCTTCAATATTGCATGCACTATAGGCAAGTTGGAGCTACATCATTTGGAGAAGAAAGAAGGACATGGGAGCTACAAACGAAAGAGGGGGTTTCTAACCTTATGTTTGCTTCTTTTGATTAGTTTGGCTTTCATGGTAAACTAGTGAGTGCTAACATGTGTTGATTGTTTTTTTTGATCTACTCATAGTATGCTATGTGTTTAACCCATTTTCTAGGCACTACAATTGGTGAACCCGACGTGAACATGCATATCTAACTTATATTTTCTTGTTTTGTGCTTGTAGGTGCAAGGAAGGAGCTCACTTGGAAGGGTATAAAGGCTATCTACACTTCCTTATCACACCTAGGTTAATTAAGGGGTCTATTAACATGCTTTTATGCTCTTGTTTCATGCATTTTGTTAGCTTTTTGTCCTAGGGTGCACTCTGCTCTGTCAGGACGCACTTGGGACCCCTAGGAGTAGTTTTAGGAGTCCAAAAGCCACCAAAACCTCTTTCTATTATTTTTGAATTACCAAATACATCCAAAACTTACTAACTACATCATTGATGTGGTCTTCACTATGTGGACACACTTGGGAGTGTAGCTTTGAAAATTTGTAGTTTCTAGGTCTTATTCAGACACTATTTCCCCACAGTTTGCACTTGACCTCCCAACTGCATCATAAAACTACCAACTATGCCCAACTGGGCCCCAATTATTTCATTGATGTAGTCTACATTATCTAGGTGCACCTAGGGTTTTTCTAAGCCATTTTGGCCTTCTAGGGTGCAATCTACTCTGTCAAAGCACACCTGGTTCACAGAAAACACCCACATCAATCAGAATTTTCATATAAGGTTTCCATTTTCTTTTAGAACATAGACTAGATGATTTTTTGTTACTAATGGTCTACTTGAAGCATTTTAAAATCATGGGATGAAGACATTATCACAACAACCTACTAATATGTGCTTTGCAGGACGTTGTTGAAGACCATTGTGTGTTTGTCAAAACCATGTGTGTGGATTTTCTAGATTAGATAAAACTTCATTTGGTGCTTAAAATGAACTTTATCTTTTCTTCTTGGCATGTCTATAGTGTTGGAAACCCTAGGGGTTACATTGTATGTATCCTCTCCCCTCGCCATTCATGGATCTTGGGTGTAAGAGAAATTTGTGTAACTTCTATAGGAAGCCTGCCTTGGACCAAGATACTTGATATTGGGTATGTCAAGGGATGACCTCAGTGTGGTAATAGGCCAAAAGCCAGGCCAACATTCTAGCTACTATATAAAATTTGATTACGGTGAAAGTTGTTAGTGGTATTGTTGTGTGATAGCTCTCCTCCAGTACTCTTGTGGTGCGTCAAACCCCAGTTCTCAGGGCTGGAAGACCTTCTATGGAAGTTTGTCATTCACTTTCCAAATGGAATGCCCTTACTAAAAATCATGTTTTAGTGGCCAAAATCCTTTCTATCAACTAGCTAAAGGGGTCACCCATGCCCATGAAGACATCCTACATTCTCGTAGTCCTTAGTAGAAGCAATAGCCCCTTGGGAAGTCATACCCCTTGGGAAGGGGATCCTTGTAGCCCTGAGAAGTGAGTGCACTGTAAGGGGGAGCTTGTGGTGCCATGATCCTAGGTTTTCCACTCTGGATAAGTGTGGCTAAACTTTGGTTCGAGTAAGAATTTAGTGGATACAGTCCTAAAAGCCTAGGTTGTGTTGTGTTTGTTGACTTTTAACAAGAACTATTCTTGTCTTAATGTGTCTTACGTGTGTGTAAAACATAATCAAGATAAAAGCCAACATTCAATTTACACCTTGGAAACTTGCAAACACTTGTCAAAACATTACACATCACCAAAACATTTCAACCTTTATCAAACTTTGCAAACTTTGGTTCAACACATTCAAATCTTAGAAAACATGGTGATTTGTGCTCCTAAACGTGCTTGGAAAATGTAGATCTCATCCTTACATAGACTCCACTTGCATTTACCTAGTCTAGGCCTCATTCATGCATCATATAGACTTTATACTACACCTTTTAGTCCTCATTTAGCATCCATTACCTTTCATATTGCATCCATTTAGGTTTAGTTTACCTCCCTTAGTTTTTGCATTCCAATCTCAAAATCTTCACTTTGCATCCACCACCTTGCATCTTTGCATACCTAACCATCATCTTGCACACTATAACCCTCATTTTGGGTATCCTAAGCATCATTTTGAGCATTCATACTAGTCTTAACACTATCCCCTATTTTTTACCTCTCTGTCACATCAATCTAGAAAACACAACTCCCAAAATTTCCTTAGTTTCAGCCTAGTTTACCAACTTCACCCAGAAACTACCAACTATGCCCAACTGGGCCCCAACTACATCATTGATGTAGTCTGCACTATTTGAGAACACTTGGTGTTCTAAAAAACCATTTTGGGATTTCAGATAACATTTTGAGGCTTTTATAGTGACGTTAGGTACCTGGTTAGCTCCCCTTGCATTAGCTTGCCCAAATCTGCATTCTACATCACCTAGTCTTCATTACCTTCACTTATTAAATAATTCCTTAGGTCATAACTTCTATTTTACATCTCCCAAACCATCCTAATAGGAACCTTGACATCTTGGCTTTCTGGCATATCAGTTTGGCAACCATACCTTTAAGGATCAGCAAACATTCTTCCTAGCTTACCAACTGCACCCAAACTAGCTCCAAGTGTGTCAATGACATAGTGTGTACTTTTGGAGAACACTTGGAACTATTAGGGAACACTTGGGCACCTACATGACCATTTTGGGCCCCCAAGCTACACTATAGGACCCCAAAATTGCATCTAGGAGCCTCTATACCTCCTCATTCTACACTTGACCCAAAATTGCATCTTGCACCCAAAATCTCATTTTGCACCTTAGTACCTTTGCATATCACATATTTTCTCAGCATCATCACCATTTCAAGTCACCTAAACATCATTTTGAACCCCAAAATCTTTGGATTTAGTCAAAAATCTAAACAAAAGTATGAACTCTAAAGTATTACATTGTGTCAACAGATGATGGTTTTCTTTGGTCAAATGCTACCTATGTCAAGGTATATTTGGCTTTTCCATTTTGATCTTATCATTTTTTGTCCTTTTTTGGTCAAGATCCAAAGTCTATTATCATAATGTTAAACTCTTAGGTTAATACCTTGTAAAGATTCCTCCTAAGTTCAAACCTTGCATATACCCTTGTCATTGCCTTGTCATATTCTTAGTGTCTCTAAATGTCATTTTAATTTTCCCTAGTGGCATATCCCCCTCATCTTGCATTTTTCAAACTCCTAGCATCATTTTCACTATCAAACCCTATCAAATTGTCCATTAACCAAATTTTCCTTTTGATCATTTACCCTCATTTTCCATATCCTGAACGTCATTATCAACCCTTGAACACCATCCCTTTCATAGTCCACCTTGCATACATAAACCCTTGGCATCATTACCAAGTCCAAAACATAACCCTAACCTCCATTTTGCATACCATAATCTTCATCTTGCATACCTTCTAAATGGCACCTTATATTCACATTTGCATAATATCCCTAGCACATTTATGCTTTGCATGTCAAAACCCTAATTCATTTAGCATTTCCTCACCTTGCACAACATCCCTAAACACTTACAAATCCAAAAAACACCCATATCCTGCATACCCACATCTTAGTTATCAAATTTTGACCTCTTTTACCAATTGCAACCCTATTTTACCAACTGCACACTTCAAGTGCGTAGTTGGTGTTTTTAGGATGCACTTGGTAATTAGGTGTTTATTTCTAGGTTCTAGAACCCTAATATACACTTTCACACTTTTTATTTCATCCCAAGACCTTAGAAAACACTCTAAATCACTCAAAACACTCTAAATTTGCATTTTAGGCACCCTAACACCTCTATCTACACATTGCATCTCCATCCTTAGGTATCTTTCTAGCACTTACTAAGACACAATCAGCTCAGAGACCTGAGGAACTTTATCAACCTTTTTTTTCTGAAGCAAAAGCACAACCAAAACCTCATCCACAATAGAAGAAGAGCAAGAAAACCCAACAAACCTTTGATGAAGATCAAACTAAGGCATCACAACTATTACTTGCAGACCCCTTGAACATGTATCTGCAAGATCACCATAATCAAGCTATGACACTACAAACCTTAAACAATTCACCTACTATGAGGTTTCCTTAAAAGACTTCCCCTACACATGGGATGGTTCAATGGAGTCTAAACTTTGAACCTATATTCATACCAATACCACCAGGAGGAGGAAGTGTACCAACCACACCTGATGATGAACAATCACATTCCTTTGAATTCATCCAACCTAACATAGGTACCTTCAACCCTAACACATCAAACATACAACAAGGTACTATACACCTTAGTGATGACTCTAACACTGATTATGGCATCATTGATGAAGAAATGGCTAGGGCATGTTAATATAAAAGTTTCTGAAAGAACTTCAAACATTTGGCAATCCAAGAAATTGTCAAATTTAACCCAAACTTGGAAGCTCCTAAGTCCAAAAATCAAACCAACACAACAATTTAAAACATACAACCCATGATCAATTTGGACTTAAGCAAGGGAAAACAATCTTTGGAGTTTTCAAATGCAATAATGGCACCTATAAGGTCCCATCAAGAATCAACCATTGAAATCCTCCAAAGTACATTTGAACACATCATTGTTAACCCTTTGTTTGATGAAATACCACAATTCCTAAACCTCCCAAAAGAACATTAAGACTTGATTTTAGTCACATGATGCAATAGCAAGATGCACCTAAAGGGGCTTGTGCTTTAGGGATGCCACACATACCTCCCTTGGAGGAAAACCCACAAAGTACACCTTTTCTCCTAACTTTACCAAGTGTTATGACATCAAATGCTATGGAGCCTCTCATAAGTACAACATGTGAAATTTCAAGTGCAACCATCCCTATGGACACACAAAGGAAAAGTCTTATTGACATTAAGCCCATTCCTAACAGGAACATATCTCATAGTCAAGTCAATATGATGTCACAAGTAGGAACATCTAACACACAAAGGTACCAAAACAACAATCCAAACATGATGTTCAATTCTCAAGGACTTAGTCAACCCCCACAACAACAACAACCTACAGTGGTACAAGGACTCAACACTTCCAAGGCACAACCAAGTATTAATCCACTCAACACACATTTGACACATCAACAACAACATCAACCACAATGAAAAAAACCTCAAGTGGGGCAAACATCCAACATCCCTAATACACAGTCCAATGTGAACCCACTTGACGTACACAAAGTTTATCAATAACAATTTCAGCAACAATTCCAACAACAACAAACCATTTTTGCTAAACAACAAGAGCAACTCAAGCAACAGTTGGAATATCGAAAGTTCCTTGAGCAACAAATTTCATACCAACAACATTTGTTACAACAACAACATGTGTCATAACAACCTCAACAGATACCTCTACAACAACAATTACATACATGGTCTCACATACAACCAACAAAGGTATCCCAATAGCAACTACCACACATGGCACAACAACAACACATGGTACAAAAATCATAGTCAATCCCATAACAAGTGCCACATCAAATACCCCAACAATAGGGACCCTTCTGTCTTCGAGGTACCGACATAGCTCCATCACCTAGTGACACATCACCAGACTCATCAGACATAGAAATGTCAGAGCCGAGTAGACATAGCTCCCCCCACAACAAACAATCTTCTCATAGGCACAAAGGACTTGAAGGAAAGACTATCAAGAAAAACCCTAATGAAGAGCTATTACAACAATTCAAACAACTTTCCAAACAAGTTGAGGCATTGGGAGTCGAAAATAAATAGGCTCTATATACAGAAAGGGACTTACGTCATAACCCATTTGATAAAATTCTATATATGCCTCCATTTCCAAAATACTTTGAGGCTCCAAGGTTTGAAAAATATTGAGGAAAAGGCAACCCCATTAATCACATCAAAGAAATTTGTGCCTCGTGTACCAAACTTAGTGATGAGCCCACTTACCTCATGAGGTTGTTCCCTTGTTCTCTAGGTGGGCCCACACTTGAATGGTACTCCAAACTTCTCAGTAATATCAAATCTTGGTTAGAACTCGTAGACAAGTTCATCTCCCACTTTTCCTTCAACATTACAAATGAGGTGACACTTTCTAATTTGTGTTCAACTAAACAAAAGGTAGAAGAACTATTCACCACATTCTTACTTCGTTGGAGAAGCTTAGTCATCCAATGCTTGCTAGACATTCCTAAAGAATAACAAGTTAACTTGTGTATTGAAAACCTAGTCTTGAACTTAATGTATGAACTCAAAATCAAGAGTCCAAGCACCATTTCTAAACTGATAAAAATGGGCTAGTATTGAAGCTACTCTTATCTGTAAGGGAATCCTCAAGATAAACAAGGAAAACACAAACACCAATTCCTCTAATGACAAGCCAAATTTTTTCTCCAAAAATAAGAATGTGACTAATGATGGTATTGTGGATGCACAAACAATTAGCATAGCACAACCTCAATTGACTTTGAAAGGTGCAAACCCTACAAATTCACAAACCTCTCATCAAACATTAGCTCCACAATAGAAAACTGAGACTTCCACACAAGAAAAACCTTGAAGACATCCTACAACCAAAGATAGTAAATTCACACCATTAGGGATACCTCTTGAGACTACACTATAGTAGTTACTCAATAATAACTTCCTACAGTTACCCTCAATCAAAGATGAACCATTGACTAAAGCCAATTGGTGGGATGACAAAAAGTATTGTGATTACCATCACACCAAAGGACATAAGACTTCATCATTCTTTCAACTAAAACATGCAATACAAGACCTAATCACTGTTAGCATCCAACTCTAATCACACTATCTTCAAAGATCCTTTGGGTAATCATGACAAAGAGAAGCCCTCTAGTTCAAACTCAAACTCACAAAGTAATGTGAATTACACTCACACTAGATATGACTACACTATCAATTGTTTCAATGAGTCTAATTCCTACATATCCACATTCACATTGAAGGCTAAAGACCCTTGTTGTGTTTTCACTACATGTCATACTAAAATAACCCTACCTAGAGCCCCATCTAGACCTATTGCTTCTACTAGACTTGCACCCCTTAGTAGACCTGTTGTTCCTACTTCATATGATTATAGCCTTGTTGAATAGCTCAGCAAGACCCCTACACAAATATCCATTTTGGATCTATTGCATGGATCTCCCCAACATTAGAGGATCTTGGATCAAGCCCTTAAAGAGTCAGTAGTCCCAAATAACATTGATGTTGCCCAGTTCCAAACCATGGTTGGGAACCTATCTACGTCATAGCATATCATTTTTTCCCCTCAGGATATTCCCAAAGACAAACCCAACCACAATGATCCCCTCCACCTTGAAGTCTTTGTCCACAATGTTAAAGTCAAACACGTCTTAATAGATGCAGGAGCAGGGTTGAATATGTGTACACTTAAAGTAGTCAAAGGTTTGGGTTATTCTAAAAATGATGTGGATCCCTCTCGGAGGATCATAATCAAAGCCTATGATGATGGTGAATGTTTCTCTATAGGGGTCATCATCTTACCTATCAAAGTTGGGCCAGCTACTAAGAACACTTTATTCCAAGTCCTAGATATAGAAATGAACTGCAATATGATATTAGGCCACCTATGGATCCATACTATGAAAGTGGTTCCTTCTACATATCACTAGTGCCTAAAGTTCTCCTATAATAATGTAGAGGTAACCATCCCAAGTGATCCAGATCCCTTCCAATTCTATGCCAACCTTAGAGGAACCACTGCATACCAAGTCCATGTAACAAATCCCCTAGAATCCTCCAAGTATGTTGATCCTTCCACACTTACACCTGCATCCAAAGGAAAGCTCAAAATCCAAGACCAAGGTTGTCGTGAGTACTCCATGTCTCATGCCTTTCACATTGGGAAACTTCCTTGATCCTTGAAGTCATATGGTAAACCTCAACTTATACAGAACAAACCTAAGTTTGCACATCAAAAGAAACCTTCTGTGGCTTTCACTAGTGGAGGTGGACTACATGAAGAACATGTCTATGAAAATACCTCTACGTGGATTGAAAAGGCTAAAGCAAAACAAGAAATCACTCCTATATCCCTTGATAGGTATGGACTTGGATTCACCATCATGTAGAAAAAGGGATATGATGGATGTAGCAGCCTAGGACTCCAAAAGAAAGGCATTGTTCAACCCATCATTGCATCAAGATGACCTCATAGCTTGGGACTTGGATTCAAACCATTTGTTTTGGGTCTTCCTAATACTAAGTCATCCTCATCTGAGGAGGTGAATGCTTCAAATGATGACAAGGCATCTTAGAACAATCAACCTGAACCTACCCAATTTGTATCTAACATTAACGATCTTGATACCTCCCTTGGTCTTGATCATATGTTTGCAGACCCCAATAGCCTACCTATGGAAGACAAACATGTCAATCCACCTGTCACTCAAACCAATTCTTCACCTTGGATCAAAACATTCTAGGATCCAAGCCCTCCTACTTCTGAACATGATCTTGATGATATCACTGAAGTGGATATCCATATATATGCCTTTGACCAAAGCTTTTTTAACACCAATGATGGAATTTCCTTAGTTTTCCCTAAACTTATTGATTGGGACCAACAAGGACCACCAATGTTTGACCAGTTTGAAAATGATGATGTCATCACAGAATTCTTTGAGCTCTATGAAGATGTACCACAAGGTGATGACAAGTCTAGATTCTCCATTAAACTCAACATCATGGCATATTTTAGGGAGTCAACTCCATCTTCTAGTCACAAAATTGAGAAAATAACAAAAAAAGACACAAGTAGGTCTCTTGGTGAAAATCAAAAAGGCGTCATTAGACCATGAAAAAGTAAAAATAAGGGATGTATCCAAGCGTGAAAACCTCTCTGAGGTACCCAAGGATGGAAGATTGGATACACCCCCATTGAAGGAAAGATCAGCACTATTTGTGGAGATGATAGAAGAAATTAATCTGGGAACTCCTAACAACCCCAAAGTCATACACTTTGCAGCCTCATTATCACTAGAAGAAAAAGATGAATTTTCCAGATTCTTTCTAGAGAGGTAGATCAACTTTGCTTGGTTGTATGCAGACATGCCTAGATTAGATCCTGAACTAGTTCTTCATCACTTACCACTCAAACTAGGAATGAAACCAGTAAAGAAAAAGTTGAGAAAAATACATCCTCAAGTTGCCCTCCTCATTAAAGCTGAATTGAAGAAACTATTGGATGTTGGCTTCATAAGACCTATTGATTATGTAGAGTGGATATCTAATCTAGTACCAATAAGCAAACACTCTGGGGGCATCTAGATATGCATTGACTTTCATGATCTTAACAAGGCATGTTCCAAGGATGATTTTCCTTTAATAGACATAGATATCATTGTAGACATGATTGTTGGGTATGAGATGTTATCACTAATGGATGGATTTTTTAGCTATAATCAAATAAGAATAGCCCCTGAAGATCAACACAAAATAGCTTTTACATGCCCTTGGGGAACATATTGCTGGAATGTCATGCCATTTGGTCTTTAAAATGTTGGGACAACATATCAAAGAGAAATGACTACAATCTTCCATTATTTCATGCACATCCTCATGGAAGACTATGTTGATGACTTACTTTGAAAATCCTATAAAAGGAAAGATCATTTGGGCATCCTAGATTAGACATTCACTAGAATGGAAAGCTATAAGCTTCATCTAAATCCAAAAAAGTGTGTATTTGGAGTTGTCTCTGGAAAGCTCCTAGGATACATTGTTTCTCAATGAGGCATTGAAGTGGATCCCAAGAAAGTAAAAGCAATCCTTGACATGCCTCCTCCAACAAATCTAAAAACCTTAAGAGGACTACAAGGAAGGTTACAATCTACCTGTAGATTCATTATGCAATTTGTAGATAAGTGTCACTCATTTCAACACTTCTTATGTAAAGGAGTATCCTTTCAATGGAATAAGCAGTGCCAAGACTCTTTCCAATAGCTCAAGGATTATCTTCTACATCCACCATTTTTAATGGCTCCCATTCCAGGCAAGCCATTCATCCTATACATATCTACTACAAATACAGCATTAGGAGCTCTCTTAGCACAAAATGATGACCAAGGAAGAGAGCAAGCCATATATTACATTAGTAGAACACTTATGGGATATGAGCTAAATTATTCACTAATTGAGTGAGCATGCCTTGCTGTCATCTTTGTAGCCCAAAAGCTCAGACATTACATGCTCCATCAAAAAACAATGCTAATCTCTAAGATTGACCCACTAAAGTATCTCCTAAGTAGGGCTGCTCTCACAGGATGACTAGCCAAATGGGTTATGATCCTTAGTGAATTTGACATAGAATATGTAGACAGAAAGGCAATCAAAGGGCAAGTGATAGTAGATTAGTTAGCAGAAGCACTTATGTCAAATGATCATCCCATGCTGATAGACTTTCCAAATGAAGCCATATTTCACACGGATGTAGCTAATGAATGGAAGCTTTATTTTGATGGATCACATACATGAAATGGTTCTTGAGATGGAATTATTTTTATCACTCCTCAAGGAGACATAATCCCAAAGCCATATAGTATAGCATTCCATTGTACAAACAACATAGCAAACTATGAGGCACTGATCACAGGACTCAAGATAGCTATTCAATGGAACATTCAACATTTACAAGTCTTTGGGGATTCCCAGTTGGTCATCCACCAAGTCAATGATGACTATGAAACAAAAGATGATAAACTAATGCCCTACAAGCAGATGGTAGACTTCCTTAAGTCTAAATTTGTTACTATCTCTTTTCGTCAGCTACCAAGAATACACAACAAGAAAGCTGATGCTATGGCTACCATCACTTCTATGATTGATATGCCTCAAAATGTGGAACTTTGTGAATTCCTTGTTGAGCCACTTTTGATTCTAGCATTCAAGCTCCCTCAATCTGAGTTTGTGTATGAACTTGTTGGTCCTAATTCTCCTTCGTATCAAGATATTTATGATTACCTACATGCCCAAATCCTACCACCCAACTTATACAAAAATGACTGTCGAGCCTTTGTTCATCAAGCCACTAGATATTTCATCATTAGTGACACCCTTTACAAGAGATCCTTTGACCAAACCCTTCTTAGATGCCTTGACTCACAAGAAGTTGAAACTTCCTTGCATGAGGTTTGTGAAGGTATATGTGGAGGCCATTTCAATGGTTTGATTCTACCCAAGAAACTTGTCAGATCTGGGTACTATTGGCCTACCATGGAACAAGATGTCCATGAATTTTCCAAAACATGTCATAAATGCTAGATACATAGCAATCTGATCCATGCACCAGCACAAGAATTGCATCCAGTCATATCACCATGGCCCTTTTCACAATGGGCATTTCATCTTATTGGAGCTATTTCTCCTTCGTCCTCTTATGGTCATAAGTTCATTATCACACCAATAGAATATTTTCCCAAGTGGGTTGAAGCTATCCCTTTGACCTTCACTGATGGCAATAAAATCTCAAGGTTTATTCTAAACTACGTCATATGTCAGTATGGAGTCCCCTTGGCGATTATTACTAACCATGGTAGTCCATTTCAAAACAAAGATGTAGATAAGCTCTGCAAGAAGTAGAACATATACCATGGATATTCTAGTATTTACCATCCACATGGAAATGGCCTAGCAGAAGCATCTAATAAGACCATTGTTAAGATTCTCCAAAAGATTGTCAATAATTTGGTTCGAGTCTGGCACCTCCAACTAAATCCAACTCTTTGGGCATACTGAACAAGTGTCTATGCTCCTACTGGTGCAACACCATACCCTCTCGTCTATGACCCTAAGGCCATACTTCCCATTGAAGTTGAAATTCCATCATTTAGAGTATCCCTACAAGATATTTTTGATGATGAAAACTACCAAATATCTAGACTCCATGAGCTGGAAATGCTTGATGAATGGAGACAAGCTACCTTGACACACTTGCAAGCTTACCAAAATCAACTCAGATGGAGCTATAACAAAAAAATTTGAGGTCGTCATTTTGAGATCGGTGATTTGGTCCTAAAGATGAATTACAAGACTCAGCATCATAGAGAAAAACAAGGCAAATTTGAACCAAATTGGGAAGGACCTTATGTAGTTACTGCATCATTTGGGTCTAGAATATATCAGCTTGCAAC
This sequence comes from Cupressus sempervirens, assembly GCA_028749045.1. Classification (NCBI taxonomy): domain Eukaryota; kingdom Viridiplantae; phylum Streptophyta; class Pinopsida; order Cupressales; family Cupressaceae; genus Cupressus; species Cupressus sempervirens. The sequence continues at coordinate 486,936,253 of CM053792.1, forward strand.
TCTAAAAGGTGAACCACTACCCATGTCCATCAATAGCATGCATCTTCTCAAATACTACACTTGATTCTATCTAAAAGTCCTGAAAAAATATCAAAAAAATAGCAAAAAGTCTTGAAAAAAAAAAGAAAAAAAGTGAAAAAGTCATGAAAAAATGGATGCCTTGATGAAAACTTGGCAAACAGGCACCATGTGTAATCAGTTCTTGCTCCTCCATTTATCGGGATTCCATCTGGTCTTTTCCCCCTCTATTATTCCTTGATCATATCTCTCCTATTGCAAGACATCCTTGGCTCCTTGACCATGGCTCATGAACTGGTTGACATCCATTGTTATCCCACTTAACGCATTACCAGTCTATACATACTCTATCATTTGGCCTTTGTACGTAGTTTGCATCTTGTCTGGGGGCATATCACCTATGCAGTGCATGAGTTTGGATTTGAACTGGGGGCATACCCCTAAGCATTTTTTATCTATTGGACCTATCGCATGATAGATTGGAGCTAACACTTGTACATTCTTTTATGATCCTAAAAAAATCCTAAAAATTCAAATACGATCCTTAAAAAAACCTAAAAATCATAAAATGTCCTTAAAAAGGCACTAAAAATCATAAAATGTCCTGAAAAATCACTAAAAGAAATCATACAATGTCCTAAAAAAAGCACTAAAAATCATAAAACATCCTAAAGAAAAACCTAAAAATTGTAAAATGTCCTGAAGGAATCAATCACACAAAAACATCAAATATTCTCAAAAAACCTTAAAAAATACAAAACCCGTCAAAAATTTGCAATAAACCTTGTCAATATTCATTGTACATAACCATCCCTTTTGCACACGTACTTGCACTTTGCAAATTGAAACTCAAAGCACTACACTTTCAAGACAGTCACACTATCTGAACAATGTGAATCAATAATCAATCCAACACATCACTACGAACCTCTCAACTAAATCCACAAATAGAGCTATCAACTAATTAACATGTCAAACACTACCTACACACCTTCAAACATTAAAAAGCAAGTAATAATGAACAAGAATAGCTGTTGGCTCACACTATTTAGTAAGTGATTTATTTTTGGTTTTATTTTTCTTTGACCATGATCCTATGCCACTCGATGATATAAACTGATCTATGAGAGTGGATGGGATGGTTCAGGGTCATCTTTTTCTATTTCTATCTATTACAATGTACCTTGAGAGTCTAGGGCATGTACATATGCCTCAGGAAGGACAAGGTCATTCTCTATCTGCATCATGCTTGTTTACACAAAAGGCTTGCATTTGTGCTCTGGCCCTTTATGCCATGATGCATTGCATTCCATTTTCCATATCAAAATAAAGCTCCATTTGACATATAGTGCACTTTACAAAAGAAAAATTCTTCTCATCATACTAAAAATTCTTCATTTCATCTCCTTTTTCTTTTGCATTTCCTTCATCCATTACCTTGGTCTCGTACTCTGATATACAAAAAGCATTGTCATCCTACATCCCTGCATATGTCTAAAGTCCAAAATGATCCAAAACAATAAACATGGCATTTATATTATATTCACATTTCATTTGCATCTATTTTACATTTCATTCACATTCATTCCCTATCATTTTACATTTCATTTGCATTCATTTAATTTCATTTACATTCATTCCATATCATTTGCATTACGTTAGGCATTCATTCATGAGAAAAACATGTCGTAAAAATAAAAAGATGGCATTTCCTATGCATAACATGTGATAAATCAACACATGATGTCATCATATATAAGTCCACACAAAAAAGCATAAATACATCCATATAAAACATCTAAGGCATATGCATAATCCATCTCATATAGTCATCATAACATAAGTACATCTCATAAATGTCTCACAAAAGTATCAGAGCACATGACCATTGTATACATCAATACTTATTGCCCGTAGGCTTGAACCATGAAAGAGCATAATAGAAACTAAAGAAAAAACAAAAAAGCCCCTTTGTACATGAGTATGCCAGTGTCATCCCGTGTTGTCCCTAGCCTCGCAGCCTCTGTCTATCCTTGAGGATGATCCCTCTACTCTTTATGGTGGCCTCATAGGCCCCATCACCCCTGCACTACTCTGTGTCCTCTATGTCCTATGGGAATGAGATCTCAATGCACGGAAACTCTCTACTCTCTACCTCGGTGGCACCACTCTCTCATATTGATCTTTCCAGTATTGTGCCTCCATGTTGTGCCCTGCTCATCATCATCACCAAATCTTAGAAGTTTGCATCTCTGATGCTGTTGATGAACCCCTAAGATTGCTATGCTGCTATCTCTACCCTATGCACTGTTGCATCTCTCTCAGCCCTCACCTGATCTCTCTCAACCATCACCTAGTCTCTCTCTACTATAACTACATCCCTCTCTCCCACCATGGCATCCCTCTCTGCCACAACCTAATCTAACTAAATCTATAGCCCTCTAATCACCTCCATCAACTCTACCTGGCTAGGCCTTGCTTCTACTTGTACTAATTCTCTCCCAGTATCCTCCATTGGATCCTCCTCCATGTCTATCGTAGTTGCATCCCTATCCTCCCAATAGTCCTCCTCATGCTCTCCCTTGTCACCACCTCCAACACCATCCCCATCCCCACTACCTCCACCCTCCTTGTTATCTACCTCCTCCTCTCCCTTAGCACCCTCCTCCTCATCTCCCCCATCCTCCTCCTCAACATCCTCATTATCACCCCCCACATCACCCTCAACATCCTCATCTCCCTCCTCCTCCTCCTCTCCTCCTTCCTCATCATCTCCCTCATCCTCCTCCTCAACATTACCCTTTGCCCCATCACCCTCATCAAATCCATCCTCATCCTCTCCCTCATCCTCCTCCTCCTTATCATCCTCCACATCCTGTGGCCTCCCTCAGGGTACTAGTACTATTGGATCTATCAAAGGTCTCAGTAAATGCTATGCAAACCACCTGTCATATGCTGATGTCATGCTTGCATCCACTATATATGTTGTTGCCCCCCATAGTCTCAGTTGTAACTTTTCTAACTGTGCATATGCTACTTGTGTCTTGATTGGTGGTCCCCACTCTCAAACCTCTACTCTAGATCGAGCAAACAATGCTAACCCTATAGGTACATCCTGTGTCTCCCCAAACTATCTTTGTACCCACTCTGGTAGGTACATCTCTATAACTATGTGACCAATCACTATGTGCCCTATGAGGTATCGCTCCTATCGGTAGTATGGTAGGTGAATGCCATCATCATCCCATCCAAGGAAATCTCTATATGGTCTCCATATGAACTGTGTCATCATTTTTATCTGATGGAAAAAGTATCTCGCATATCCCAATGGTCCTCAAGCAAGGACACCTCTATAGCTATAAGAATATGGCATATCATCCACCAACACTCGCTCTACCAGAGGCTTAAATACTACAATATGTTCATAGGCCCAGATCTATAATAATGTGCTGCTAGTGCTAAAGGATAGTCCCCCTTTATACGCTACCTGATGCAGATAATAATATAACATCCCCAACATGCATGGGCCCCAAGCAAACATAGTGCACTCCATAATCATCTGCTCAAGTACTCAGCCCCATCCAACCAAAAATCCATGTCCCCATCTATCAAGTATCAACAATCTACCAATCACCCAACAAATCATAGCTATCAGCCGCTCATGGTGTGACACTAACAAGTCCCACCCATTCTCATAGTCGTGAATCCCTAACTCTGCATCTCTGCATCCAAATAAGTGATGTAATGTTGATCATCCTAAAGCTAGGTCATATGCTGCTAACTCTCCATGGATAGGGATCCTCAAGATGTGCCATACATCCTCTAGTGTCACAGTCACTTCCCCTATCGATAGGTGGAAGGAACTAGTCTCTAAGTGCCACCTCTCCGTCAAAGCTGTCAACAAAGCCTTGTTCCCCCTCACCTCTAGCATAAATGTCACATGATATAATCTCAACCCCACCAATATCCTTGCTCACTATGTGTCATCTAATGATGTAGTGCAAGGCTCCATGGCTTATGTCCTCTTATCCGTAATAGGGGTAGCTCCTTCTGCATAATCACATAGCCTATGTCAACCTCCTATGGTTTTGCATCTAGTTTACCCTACTTTTGACCCAAGTTTGACTTATTTTGACTAAGTTTGACTTTTTTGAGCATGTTTAACTAAGTTGACTTATGTTTTGGAACTCTTCCTAGGGTTTTGAACATGTTCACCAAGTTTTGGGTCATTTCGAGCTCATTTGCATCATTTTGACCCTATCCCTATCTATTGGTTAGCCTTTTTCCTCCATCAGAGCTAAGTTTGACCAATTTTGACCTTTTTTTTACTATCTTAGCCTCAGTTAGCCTATTTTTTCAACTCTTCTTAGGGTTTTGAACACATGTTCTAGATTTTGAGTCACTACGAGTCCATTTACACCCTTTTAGGCCCTTTGCATGGTCCTTTGTCAACATTTAACCAAGTTTGACCTACATCTACCCTATGTTTGATCAAATTCTAAGTAGCTTGACCACCTTTGACTGCATTTTATCATGTTTCTAACATCCCCCTAGGGTTATGCTAGCCTCTTCCAAGTTTTGGCTTGATCCAGGACCATTCGAACCCCAATCGGAGCTCCGATCCATCCTAGGGTGTAGTTGGGGTTCCCAACTGTGTCATTGATGCACTTGGTCATACCAACTATATCATTGACACACTCAGGAATTCCAACTATTTCATTAATGCACTTGGTTGTGTTTTGGGTGCAGTTGGGGTGTTTGGATGCCCTACCTGGCCCTAGGACCCTTGTTTGACCCCATTTGACCCTCATGTCCCCTCGACAAATTCCTAAGTTCCTAAAAAGCATGGTAAAGTAGTAAAAATTAGTAAGAAGCATAAAAAAGCATAAAAATTACAAAAATAGCATTGATGTACTCACCGGAGGTCCAACATCTACCCACTGTCAAAAGGTCTGCACCCGTTCACCACGGTGTTGCTCCCTAGGTAGTTGATCCATTCTCCTTGCTCCAAAGCTCTTTTCTTCCAAATGAGAGTTAAAATTACCTTAAAAACCCTCTCAAATCCCTTTTATAACTTTTTACTACCTAGATGGATGTGTGCAAGGTTCTTTCTATGTTGGTCATGATGCCCTTTTTCACTCCAGAGCCCATAACTTTCACGTTTTAACTCTGATTTTTGATCCATCAGTTGCTATGGCTTTGTTTTCTCATTTTTGATGAAATTAATCTATCATATGCCAATGTTGGTCAATTTCTTGAGGGTGCATTAATATATAACACATTTCTGGGGCATGCTTTTATGGCTTTTTTGTTAGCATTCTTTGACACAACGCTCTAAATCACATTGTATCAAAGAAGGGAAAAATGTAGATGCTCAAAAATGGTTTGCATCTATGGTTTCATCACTTCTTCCATACTAATTTGTCTTATTTTCTCATTCTACTAACTTTTATCTTTCGGCCAAATTGATCATATTTCATCATTTGTATCCTCTTTCACATCAATTTCATGTCATTTCAAAACCATTTCATATCAACTCAAACCCATTTCAAATCAACTCAAAATCACCCCAAATCAACTCAAAATCACTCAAAATCAGTCCTAATCAACCCGAAACATATCAAACATCCCAAATCAATCATCAGTTATCCATTCCTAGGCATTGGTGTGGCTTTTAGTGCCTTGGAAACCTATTAACCTATCAATCTTATCAATCTGGCTTTAGTACTGTCATGGCTCTCAGTGCTAGGTCAAACTATCATTCATGTCATCTGATCTTTGACATTGTTGAGGCTTTCAATGTTGGATCATGGCATTATCAACCTTTTTAATAATATTGATAGTGTCCGTCGATGTTATTATGATCAACCTTATCAATCAATCTTGATCCTATAGCATTTATAATGTTAGTTAAATGTTACATATCAATCAATTCATGTCATGTTTCCTTGGCATGTTATCAATCTTGATCAATCAATCAATTTTACCATGGCTTTGGTCTACCTATCACTATCCTAGTCAATTTCCACTATCATCATCACATTCTCATCAAAGGATACGTTGCATTTATTTAATCAACTTGGCCAATCATTTACTAATTTTCTCTATAGGATTAAATAACCCATAATTTAATCCTATTTTTCTTACTAATTATTCTTCCTAATTAACCTTCTCAATTAACTAATTTTATTAATTAATTGGTTCATTATTTTTAAACCATGGAAATTCTTAATTTCCTAAGTTACATTTGTCCATCATTAATTCCATTTTTACTAATTTCTATTTTGTGGAATAAAGGATTTTTAATTCAAATATTTCATTAAATATTGCATCATCATGACACTTGGATATGACACCTTGTGGATTCTCCTTTGACACATGGCTAAGATTTTTCATAATCAAATATTCTTATTCCTTATGCATGTCCCTATTTGGCTTATTTGTCATAGATTCTTGGCTTTAAGTGGGCTTGAGGTGTCTTATGACGCGTCATAAATTCTCTTCCACATTTAGCCAAGATTGACTTTCGTGTGTCATAGAATCCTAGATTTTGCATATTTTTTCATGTGCGCCATGGATTCTCAAAGGAATCTCTTGCCACATCACATATCTAAGGGTTACAAATCCAATGCTCTCATCCTCCATGCCAATTATAAAATGAGCACTCATTCTCTCCTTTCTGATCCTTAGGTCCTAACTCTTGAGTCTTTGAGTCCAAATTCTTGAGCATTTTTCAAGTCCTTAGCTTTTCTCAACTTTTTTACTCTTTCTCTCACATTAAAATCACACTTCTAGTATTCTCATGGCATTATCCATATCATAGACTTTGCTTCAATATTGTGTGCACTATAGGCAAGTTGGAGCTACATCATTTGGAGAAGAAAGAAGGACATGGGAGCTACAAATGAAAGAGGGGGTTTCTAACCTTGTGTTTTCTTCTTTTAATTAGTTTGGCTTTCATGGTAGACTAGTGAGTGCTAATGTATGTTGATTGAGTTTTATGATCTGCTCATAGTATGCTATGCATTTAACCCATTTTCTAGGTACTACAGGTCCTATAGTACCTAGAATTGCATCCATACCTCACACAAGCTCTGAGATATACCCCATAAAAGATCACTGCCCTATGGCATTTAGTGACTCTTTTAGTCAATTTGGTTCAGCATGCCTAAAAATGCTTGAGTGCTCAAGAGGATGGGATGAGCTTGGGGCTAGGGTTTACCCAGCCACTCAAAGCTAACTAAATAGATATTTTGATCCCATGATGAATGATGAGAGAGATTTGATAGTTGGAAACTTTGTACTAGCCAACACTACAAGTTTCAACATCACATGAGATGGGGCTACAAAATCAAAATAGAATCTAATATCCAAAAATTGAGAGACATTATTGTAGGTCTCGATGACACAGTCTTGTAGCACCCAAAATCACATCCATACCTTGCACGAGCTCTGAGATATGCCCCATCAAAGATCACTACCCTATGATATTTAGTGACTCTTTGGGTCAATTTAGTTCAGTGTGCTTGAGAATTTCTAAGTGCCCAATAGGATAGGATGAGGGTTGGACTAGGGTTCACCCAGTAACTCTAAGCTAATAGAACATATAGTTTGATTCTATGATGAATGGTGAGAGAGATTTGGCAGTTGGTAACTTTGTACTGGCCCAACACTACAAGTTTTAGCATCACCTGAGATGGGGCCACAAAATCAAAATAGAATTTGATCACTAAAAAGAGAGAGCGGTTATTGTAGGTCTCAATGACATGGTCTTGTAGCACCTAGAATCACATCCATACCTTGCACAAACTATGAGATATGCCCTATCAAAGATCATTTTCCTATGGTATTTAGTGACTCTTTAGGTCAATTCAGTTCAATGTGCCTAAGAACATTCAAATGCTCAATGGGATGAGATTAGTTTGGGGCTATGGTTTACCTGGCCACTCAGAGCTAATAGAATAGACAATTTGATCCTATGACAAATGGTAAGAGATATTTGGCAGTTGGCAACTTTGTACTAGGTAACACTACAAGTTTCAACATCACTCGAGATGGGGCCACAAAATAAAAATAGAATTCGATCACCAAAAAGTGAGAGAGGTTATTGCAGGTCTTGGCGAAATGATCTTGTAGCACCTAGAATCACATTCATACCCTACATGAGCTCTAAGATATGCCCTATCAAATATTGTTGCCCTATGGCATTTAGTGACTCTTTGGGTCAATTTGGTTTGGCATGCTTGAGAATGTTCAAGCACTCAACAAGATGGGATGATCTTGGGGCTAGGGTTTACCTAGCCACCTAGAGCTAATGGAATAGATAGTTTTATCCCACGATAAATGGTGAGAGATTCGACTGTTGGCAACTTTGTACTAGCCAACACTATAAGTTTCAGCATCACCCTAGATGGGGCCGTAAAATCAAAATAGAATATGATCTCCAAAAAGTAAGAGAGGTTATTCTAGGTCTCAATGACACGGTTTTATAGCACCTAGAATTACATCTATACCTCACATGAGCTCTAAGATATGCCCTATCAAAGATTGCTTCCCTATGGAATTTAGTGACTCTTTGGGTCAATTCAGTTTTGCATGCCCAAGAACGTTTGAGCACTCAATGGGATGAGACAAGTTTGGATCTAGAGTTTTCCCAGCCACTTAAAGTGAACAGAATAGATAGTTCAATTTCAAGATGAATGGTGAGAGAGATTTGATAATTGGCAACTTTGTACTAGCCAACACTACAAGTTTCAACATCACCCAAGATGGGGTTACAAAATCAAAATAGAATCTACTCTCTAAAAAGTGAGAAGGTTATTGTAGGTCTTGATGACATGGTCCTGTAGCACCCAAAATTGCATCCATACCTCATACAAGCTTCAAGATATGACCTATCAAAGATCACTGCCTTATGGCATTTAGTGACTCTTTGGTTGATTTGGTTCAGCGTGCCCAAGAATGTTTGAGTGATCAATGGGATGGGATGAGCTTGTGGCTAAGGTTTACCTAGCCACCTAGAGCTAAAAAAATAGATAGTTTTATCCCACGATGAATGGTGAGAGAGATTTGGCAGTTAGCAAATTTGTACTGGCCAACACTACAAGTTTTAGCATCACCCAAGATGGGGCTGCAAAATCAAAATAGAATCCGATCTCCAAAAAGAGAAAGAGGTTATTGTAGGTCTTAGTGACACGGTCTGGTAGCACCTAGAATCATATCCATACCTTGCACAAGCTTTGAGATATGCCCTATCATAGATCGTTTCCCTATGGCATTTAGTGACTCCTTGGGTTGATTCAGTTTGTGTAGTGTCTGCCCTAGTTCGCATTTTTCTATTATGGCCAAACTCTTTTAGGATAGTTTTATGTTGATGATTATTAGTGACATTATTTTGAGATTATCAGATATTGTTTTAGATTCAATTGATATATGATGAGATTACTTGGTACTTTATATTTCATGTATGTATGATGATTATTATAGTGTTTGCACTTATTAATGATGATTAGTAAGATGATTTACTATCATATGTGTTTTCTTATGGATACTTACCCCATACTTGCATGTGTATGGTGTGCATGGTTGTTTTCTTTCTGTATGGTGTTTCTGATGTGGTTAAGGAAGGGAGTCGTAGTCACCTGCTAGTTGGGATCTACACAATGCACCACTTCCTACCATTGCATGTTTAGCTTAGTATATATTGTGTATGTACATGCATGGATTTTATGCAAATTGCAGGTATCGAGAATCGACTTCTTTGAATTTTTAGGATAAGCGTACCCTATCGCATTATTTCAATGGTAAGAGAGGGGAGATAAATTCTCAAAACCAAATCCCAACCCTTTAAGCCATTTGTTCTAATTGAAAATTAGGACAAGTATCTGAGTTGAGTACCCTCTGAATATGTTGGATGATTTAATTCGTGATATTAACTCTTTTGGTTTGATTTTGTATGTGTTTTGCTATGATGGTTCTTCGTATTTTATTTTATGAGTCTTTGGTGTATTTTCTATTAATTAAGTCTAATTAAAAGATTTAATTAATGATGTAATTAAATGGAAAAATAATATGATATTTTAATATTTATTTTTATTTAATTAATTAAATAAAAATAATTAAATTTGAAGATAAAAGTTATAAGTTTAAATTTGAAACGTGATAGTATTTATTTAATTTAATAATAATATATTTAGAGTTCATTTTTAAATAAATGCTAAATAATATTATTATTTAAGTTAGTAAATTTTTAATCAATTAAGTTTCAAAAATAAATTTAAAAGTGGAAAAGATATTAAAATTATTAAAAGATTCTAGATCACATGATGCATGCATGTGATTAAAATATATTAAGATAAAACAAGTGGATTTAATAAAGCGAGTGCATGAGATTTGAAATTAATAAATTAATTTAAAAAGGAGTCAAGTGAATATTAAATAAAGAAATTTAATTAAATAAATTAATGTGAATTATTTTAATATTTATTGGAGTATGTGAGCTCTTGGGAGTTGTCACGTTCACAACACAAGAGTTTGCACTCTAATTATGCACGTGTTGTCTATACTTAGGAGTTAGCATATTATTTGAGCACATGGTGTCTACAACATTCTAGACACCTCACCATCTTTATCTTTTTATCATGGAAGTTATGTGCTTAGTTGTCATGCTTATCTCTTAGTTCTTTCTAGACACATTCTAGATGCATCTTAGAGGCCTTTGTATAGAGGCTCTCCTAGTGTGTATGGACATCCTCATATGCTTCTACAAGCACTCCTAGTCACTCGAAGGGGTTTGGTTCTTGGAGGAATTGCGATTTTTGGAGAAGGAAGGAATTTTTGGAAAGGAGAAGGTTCTAAGAGGAGGATCTTCTCTACAATTTTTTAAGGCATAGCAAATTAGCATCAGTGTCCAGGTAGGCACTCATGATTATTTCGCATATTTTATTATGCTCTTTTCCTATCTGCATTGTGTCTGTTATGTGTGTCTGAATAATTCTCTATGAATGAATCTTCAATTTTGTAATTCGGGCATGCATATTGTTTCATCCAGTTATGGGAATTAAAAATATTATTGCAATCTTCCCTTAGTAGAATCAAGATTTGGAAATTGATTCAGGTTTGGGTTTGAATTATTATTATGCATTAGCTTTATATGATTTAATTAACTAATCTAATTTAATTTAATTTAATTAAGATTAGTTAATAGTAGAAGGAGTCTAATTAATTATTAGTCAATTTTAGTAAATGGATTTTTAAATAAGGGCAAATTAAAAGAAAAGAGATATTAATAAGTGTTTACTATAATTAAATAATTGAATTATTAATGAGATTGACTTTACTTAAAATCAACGAAGATTATTTTAAATAAATGATTGTCCTTGAAGTGTTTTAAGAAAATTGTAAACTAATTATTTGAAAGTTGATAAGTATTATTTTTATGATTTGAATAATGGGAGATGCTCTTGGAATTAAGGGAGTTCCATTTAATTATTAGTAACATTGATTTTAGTAAATAATGCAACAATTTTATTAAAAGTCAATGGGTATTAGTTTAATGATTTAAATAAGTAAATTATTATCTTCTATTTATTTTAGACAATTGTTTAAAATAATGGAGGCATAATTCTATGTTTTATTTGAAAAGATAAATGGGTTGACTTGGAGATGAAATGAAGAATCTTATACACTTGAAGTATACTTGAAACGAAAATTGAAACCTAATATTTGGCTTAACCATGTGATTGCGCAAGCAAACTAAAATATGTGTTTGTATCTTGTTCTTTATACTATCCATGTTTGGGGTTTGGGTGGTTCTAGAGTGTTGACCAGTTAGGATGTCTACCAGAGGCTTGGGAGTTATGCGAATGTGATGGCAAGTTGATGTTATTTGATCTCAATCATTTTAAAACTCAACCATGGTAATATGATGGCATTCTCTATGAGATTTTTGTATTTACTAATTGTTATTACTTTCCAGTCTTCTTGTGTGAAGTTGAGGTGTATGTATATGAGACACTTGACCTAACCATTTTTGAGTCATTGATCAGTTATACTTGGATTACTTTCTAGTTGCCTCGATGGGACTGAAGTGTTGATTTATTCTTGATGATGTCATGTTGTGACATGTTTTGGACTTGACCATTTTGGAGTCTTCGATCAATATTATTTATTTTGAGATGCTTT